>CANXYI011126846.1:0-19508 GCA_948208565.1 Hura crepitans | reverse complement strand
CAATTTCCCTTCCTTAATGAGCTTTTTCATGCACCATGAAAGAGACTTACCTAAGTTTGAGTACTTCCGACCCTAAATTGCATGTACTTCGGCAATTTTAGTGGTATTACCAGTATTGCCACTTGTAAATGTGGGGTTGTTTTTTGATCTCCTGTAACCCTTATTTTGGTATCTGACTTCTAAATCAATGGCAATATTTTTTAGTTGCTCCTAGGTAGTAATGCCTTTAGCAGTAAGCTTATTGTTCATATAACTATTAGCATTTTTAATGAACATTTTGATCTGATATATGTCCTTAGGCTTATTTTGCATCTTTAGGATCTTTTCCCTCTATCTTTGTAGATAATCAAAAAAACTCTCATTAGGTCTTTGCTTAATCAATTCTAGGTCCTTCAGGGTGATCTTTACACTGGCATTATTAGCATACTGCTTGCTAAATGCCCTTACCAATTCAATCCAGTATACTTTGACCCTTCTATCTTAATAATGGTACCAATCTAGAGCTTGTCCTATAGGAGACATACTAAATAAGTTCACAATCTATCCTTTTGTGAGCTAAGTGGCCCTCATAGCTATTGCATATTGTTTGAAATGAGTGCAACGATCTGTAGTTCCATTGAACTTGCTCAAATCAGGCATTTTGATCTTTTGGGGCATAGAGTGATCAGGCCTCAGACTAATATCATCTAGATCAATATCTTTGCCCCCAATTACCAGCCAAGACATAGCTTCCATCTTCGCATTCAATTTCTTCCACTGATCATTCTCAGGCACTTTAGGGGGGGTACCTTGTTGTAAGACTTCGCCAACTATCTCTTTCCCCTTGTTGGTCTCGAAAGTCTACCCTACCTCTTGAGTGTTCTACCTATGGGACAGGACATTAGTCATCAGCGTCGTCAACATCCTTTCCATCGTAACCATGGCCTCCATGAATATAGCCTTGGTTACATATTCATCAGAAGACATGTTTCCTCTTTTGGGTTGGACCGGTACTTCTGAGTGAACTCTGTTAAGGCATTTGCCAACTCTCTCCCACTGAGCAGTGAGTGAAGGTTCAATAATGGCTGTTATGAATAAGAAAGATTAGACATGATGCATGTTTAATATGCATGATATGCAAATGCATGTATATGGATATGTCAGAGGACAAACACAAGCAACAATCCTTCCAACCTTATCACTCCCACACACGTGGTCTTAGCCATTCTTCTTAGGTGGGCTTACCTAAACATCATCGGGGGATGCATAAGTTCTAACATGGGCCTGATTAGGCCTATTAACCCCTCGTATTTAAAGCACATGCAAGGATAATGGCCTATAACATTTAAGCCTTATTTAATGTGAAATTATGTTAGGCCCATTCCAGATAAAAGGCACAATAGGCTTGCCCCCACTTTAAATAATGTTAAATGTGATAGGCCCATATAACAATCATAAATGCAACCGCAATCTCTTAGGGTCATATAACCTAAGGGAAATTACTAAGCATGACTACATGGGCTCATGGTTTTGGTCAAAAGGCTGATAAGCTCCCACAAATAGAGGTCCCTCCTAACAGGCTTTTCCAATCAAGGATAGTAGTGATCGATTAGTTCACCTATTCATATGCCCGAAGGCACGAGGCTTGTAAGTGATGGATATGATAGCACTTCTCCATTCTTGAATGAAAAATGGAGTCATGGCTCACAACACCATCTAGGGTAAAAGGGACACATTTTATATAGAATGAAATGAATGGGATTGATAAAAATTAAAATATTTGGATGGCATATTATTTGGGCACTTTCAGATTAAAAATTCTCGGTCCCCAGTGAAGTCGCCACTATAGAGATTATGTATTTTTCCGAGGATAAGAATGGTTAGTAGAGTCACCACTTGGCCTCTACACCTGGACCTTTGATCTTTTATACTAGAAAGGTTTAGAATTTTAGATCTTATTTATGCCCCAATAATATGTCATCCATGTATATTGTAATTTTTATCAATCCCTTATGAAACAAGCATGCATTATATTTAAAATAGTTATGTCACCTTTTCATGTATAAGAAGTAAACTACAATATTTAAAAGAATATGACAAGTACATTGTGTATCCAGAAATCAGGTCATTGATTGATTGTTATTTGACCTGACAATTACCTGTAATTCCATAGGGATTGCCCAACGCCCAACTCAGCCCATGTATTTGACCTGACAATTAAAATACATTTTTTCATGTGACTTTTGATTAAGGAAATACAAATCTATTTTATTAAGGAAAAACTAATTAATTATATATAAAATCATTTGATGTAAAAGTTGAACAATTAACGTGTAAAATAGGTTATTTACTACCCATTATAGTCCCAAAATAAGCAAATAAATATAAATGGTACAAAACCAGAGAAATAAGCTAAAACCCTAAAACTGGCCCGCTTCAACATCGTTGGGTCCGTGCGGACATGGGAGACAAGGATGGTATATCCGTACGGACGTAAGTGGCAAGGACTATAAGTCCATGCAAACTTCAGCTAAGGGAAAGCTAAGTCCATCTCATACTTCTAGTTCAATGTGGTACCCCATCAATAACTCAGAAAACATTCAAGTCAAATTAGTTAGATCTAAATCATCAACACAAATAATTATCCAAAATGATAAACATGCTCATCCTAGATACACTGCATATCATGAATGGCATAACAAGGGTTCACTGTATAAACCATTATTTATATGTCTATGCAGACCTTTAACCCTTGTGATAGGGAGTCTGCGTGGACTATGAAGCCTCTTAACATGCATATAAATAGAGTGGTGTAGACTAACATAAATACGTGCCTTCAAAGATATTAGGTCCGTGCGGACCTACTCAAATTTACACAGAGAGATCACACTCATCATGGAGTATTAATACTAGTTATGGACATTTACGGTTCATACATCTAATGAGATTAGCCTACTCATCATCAATAAGGATGGAGATAATCAAGATATCCTCTCAGTAACCAAACATCTCAGAGATCATCGGCTTGTAAGAAAATATAGAAGAGGACCTCAGATATTACCTATTATGAAAGAGTCTCTTAGAGCACCAACACAAAAGCCTCTTGATATCAATGAGAATTGTTAAAGTCTTACTTGTACTCGATTTTACTAGGCTATCTTATGTCGGTTGTTGTTGTAGTAGTTGCCCTTATGAATTATCAATCTTTGTTATTTTTCTAGCCTTTTCTCTCCCTTTTCTTTTTTTTGAAGAGAAGTATTTATACCTCTCTGCTAGGGCTTTCTCCCATGTTTAGAAGGAATCCTCTTCCTATTAGGATCTTTCTCCTGGACTGAATGGGTGATGTTTAAATCTAGAGTCTCTTTTTATCGATAAGTCCATACGGACTAAGGCTTCTGAAGTGACAATTCGCAATCTTCATGGGCTGAGTTCTAGTCTACTTCTATAGTTAACCCGTGCAGACACAAACATTAGGTCTATGCAGATCTAAGTCTCTGAAGTGGTCATCCGTGGTCTTTATGAGCTAGGTTCTAGTCTACTTCTGTAGTTAGTCCATGCAGACCAAGTACTTGAGGATGTTAGTCTGTGTAGACCAAGTATCTTGATGGCTTTTTATGCTGTACTCGGAGAGTTTATCTTTGGCTGTCATCCTTGGTCAAGGTGGGGTGTTTGCACCTCCCAATATCTAAAAATCATAGCAAGAAACTTTAGTGGATAACAGGAATCAGTCGGTAGACCTCCCAATATCTAGATAATCATCAACATCAAACACTTCCAAATGATAGTAGGGATTAGTTCGTAATCCTCCTAATATCTAGAAAATCATCAATAATTATCTAGCAGCTACTAATCCCTAAGTTGACTGGTCAACCCATCTAATAGGTGTCTAACTAATGGGCTATATAACCGTATTTTATGTCCATTTATTTATTGATCATTATATTATAATATTTAAAAGCGAAAATTAGATAGTTTTGAATTTATTTCAATAGTTAAAATTTGACCTGGACAGTTACAGGTCATTTTTTGTTATACTAGATAGTTACGTGTCAATTTTCTAAGGCATTCTAGGTCACTTTCTTAGGCACAATTAAGTTCACATTAAGTCTAGTCTAAGCTATTATTTTGAATCCAATTATGTCCAAGTTCAAAGCAATTTCAATGCCTAAGTCTATACATCATTTTTTCAAGAAAGTTATACGTCATTTTTATGTTTTGCGTACACAATTATAGATCCATAACCTTAACTGTCTAGGCAGCCTTTCATGCCAATTCACTTGCCATTAAAGACCATTTATCATGCCATATTATCAATCTCAAAATGCCATTAAAATTGGCTTTAATGGCCATCTCAAAATGTCATACACATATTGTTCAAATGCCATTCCAATTAAGCAAAATTTAGGTCATTTTTACCTGGGCTTTCTAAGTTAATTTCCAATTCCTTTTAAGTACCAATTTTTATGTAACACTTTCCATACTAACTTATAATTTATTAAGCCATATTTCCTTATATGTTATTACATACTTCATGCCATTATTACACATACATTTCCACCTATTTCATGTGAATCTCACATTACTCATTTCATGCACAAATGCCATGACATAACATGTATATCTTAGTTAACTTACCTCACATACCTCTTAGCTAAAGGTGATTAATGGCCATATGCATGTTTTTATCCACATTCAATCACATATATACATATATTAGCATCATTTAAGCATACATACACACACACACACACACATGCATCACCTAACATACAAACCAATCTTTGACATGCCTTAGCCACACCATGAAACTATGCTTACTTGCCTTTTTCCATTAAACTCACCACATACATATATCATACCACTATTAACATGACATTTCCTATTTAATACCCCATACTCCCATGGTATACACATGCCTTACAAGTCAAGGCACCCTAAGGAACCTTAAAGAACCTCTCGGCCACTCAAAGTGACACCATCAAACCATCACATTTCCACTTAAAACACACCATACACCTACCATACACACACCTACACCTCTCGGCCAAAGTGAGACCATGACCTTCCCTATATTTCTTCCACCAAATCATCACAAAATTCATACATATAGCATACTAACCTTAATATAAGCATGACACATTATTATTCATACTCTAGCCATCCTAACTACAAGTTCTATATAAGTTTACATTCCAAATAACACATGAATTTCCAAAGCATGCCTCAAATGCATTAGAATCACATACCTTTCTAACAAGCAAGGCCTTTTCTACACTTTAAGCTTGTGAATTTCATTGTTGCACTCCTCTTCCCCTTCAGCCTACATACGCATGGCAATCCCTTGGAAAAATCATCAAAAATTCCTTAAGCCTCTAAACCAAAATATGAAGACATAAGCTTCTTTGGAACGAAAAAATCCCCTAGGAAATGAAATAAAAAAGGAGGAAACACTTACATACAGAAAGTTGGTTTTTAAAGTCCCTTTATGTACACTTGAGGACTCCTTGAATTTTCTTGGATTCTATGGATATCTATGGCCTTTTAAGCCCTTTAGAGACTATTTGCTACATAACTTAAGGGATTTTTTGCTGGTAATTAGTGGCTGATTTACATTGGGAAGCCATGGAAATAGAGGAAGAAGAGAGGAAATGGCATCGGGAAAGAGAGAAAGAAGAAAAGGAGAAAGTGGAGGTGGGTAAGGCGTTCATGCTAAGTGGACATCTATATGGCATAAGGAATTATTTATAGTGGCTAAGGTGGCTCAGGTGTTGAGATATGTCACCTGAGCACCCTAAAAATGCTCAATTTTGGTAGAAATTTTAGAAAATTTTAAAAATTCACTCACACCACAAAAAATAATCATGTTTGTTTCAAAAATCCTTAATTAGGCCTATTTAAAGGCATATAAAATTTTATAGCCAAATTCCATCGGTAGGACAGTTAACTAACTACCTCTATTTATGTGCAAAATGCAAAATTTATAAAATTTTACAAATGACCTCAGAATTTAAAAATTCCTTCACCATTGGACTCATGGGAATTTTTAACCTTTAGTGTATGGTATTTTTAGGTTTGTCTAGGAACATCCATGGTCATTCCCAGCTTGAATTCATTTGAGCCTACAACATACTAGATTATGCCCTAAAATATTTTATTGATTTTACTAAATCTTTAAATTAAGTCATTTTTATCATTTTCAAGTCCTTTAAATTTTCATGACCAATACAGCCCGCTTCGAGCCTCATGAAGGTGACCCGGCACTTTGGGCACACTTTTTCAAGCCTTGGAGGTACTATTCATGGAGCTTTGACTTGTGGGCATTACATTTTTTCCCCTCTTGAGAAATTTCATCTTTGAAATTTCCTAGAGTAAATAGATGTGGATATTAACTTTTCTTCTGCTCTTTAGGTTCCCATGTGGCTTCCTCTATATTATAATGCCTACAGAGAAATTTAACTAGGGAGATGGTGTTATTGCTTAATTGCTTCATTTCTCAAGCTAGAATCTGTATTGGTTTTTTTATTGTAGCTTAGGTTTGGCCATTCCTTAATATCTATCATTAAAAATACATAGAAAGGATCTGACCTATACCTTTTGAGCATTGAAACATAAAACATATCATGCATTTGTTGTAACTCAAGTGGCAAGGCTAGCCTATATGCTAGTGGTCCCATTCTCTCTATAATCTAATATGTCTTGATAAATCTAGGACTCTACTTCCCCTTTTTCCCAAATCTAAGCACTTTCTTCCATAGGGATACTTTTAAAAACACTCTATCACCCACTGTATACTCAATATCCCTTTGGTTTAGGTTAGCATATGACTTCTGTCTATCAGTTGCAACTTTTAATCTTTCCTTGACAACCTTAACTTTCTTTTCTGTAACTCTAATCAAGTCAACTCCTAAAATCTTGTTTTCTCCAACTTCACTCTAGCACAAAAAGAGTTTTACATCTTCTGCCATATAGTGCTTCATAATGTGCCATGCCTAAACTAGCATGATAACTATTATTATAGGCAAATTCAGCTAAAGACATGTATTGGTCCTAGCTACCTTTAAATTTGATGGCATAGCTACACAAACATATCTTCTAACACTTTGTATCACCCTTTCTGATTGTCCATCTATCTAAGGTTGAAAGGTTATACTATAAGATAGTGTGGTGCCTAATGCCTGATGCAGTTTCTTTTAAAACCTAGAAGTGAAGCAAGGATCCCTATCTAAAATAGTAGCCACGGGTACACCATGGAGTCTGACAATCTTATTAATGTATAATTTATCAAATCTTTCCAGTGAGCACTCTATTCTAATAAGAATAAAGTGAGTTGTTTTAGTCAGCCTATCAATAATCACTTAGATAGCATAACACTTTTTCTTGGTTGTAGGCAAAGGAGATATTTTAGACTCTTGTAGTCTATATAGATATATTACTTCTCACCATACAGATAATGCCTCTAAAATTTCAAAGCAAAAATAATGGCAGCTAACTCTAAATCATGATTAAGGTAGTTTCTCTCATGTGATTTCAACTGTCTCGAAGTATATTCTACCATTTTTCCTTCCTGCATCTATACACAACCCAATCAATTAAGTGAGGCATCACTATACACAACAAAGTTCTTACTTGTTTAGGTTGAATTGGGATAAGAGCTTCTATTAACATCTTTTTCAGCTTGTCAAAACTCTCTTGACATTTTATATCCCATTCAAACATTACATTCTTTCTTATCAATTTGGGCATAGGAGCTGTAATCATAGAAAATCCTTTCATAAATCTTTTGTAGTACCTAACTAAACCTAGAAAACTCTGTATCTCTATCACATTTCTCGAAGGTTCTTATTCTAATACTGCTCTGACCTTGTTGGGGTTTACTTTAATACCCTCTACTAACACCACATATCCTAGAAAAGCTACTTCATTTAGCCAAAATTCAAATTTACTCAACTTGGCATATAACTGTTACTCCTTCAAAGTCTGTAGCACAACCCTAAGATATATTCCATGTTTTTTCTAGTCTTAGAATACACTAGGATATCATTAATGAATACCACCACAAACTAATCTAGTTATAGTTGAAACACTTTGTTCATTAGATCTATAAAAGCTGCTAAGGTATTAGTAAGCCAAAGTGGCATCACTGAGAACTCATAATGCCGGTATCTAGTCTTAAAAGTAGTTTTTGGAATATTAGCTTGCTTAATTCTCAACTGATGATACCCAGATATCAAATTAATCTTAGAAAACACACATGTAGCTCTCAGCTAATAAAAGAGGTCATTTATTCTGGGTAGGGGATAATTGTTCTTCGCTGTCACTTTATTTAGTTGTGTATAATCAATGCACAACTAAAGTAACCTATTTTTCCTTTTTCACAAACAAAACAGGGGCTCCCAAATGTGAAGTACTAGGTCTAATAAAACCCTTATCTAGTAGATCTTGTAATTGCACTTTTAATTCTTTCAACTCAGTAGGTGCCATTCTATAGGGGGTAATGGACATAAGAGTTATACCAAGATACACCTCAATCTCAAAATCAAGCTCTCTCTATGGAGGCAACCCTAGCAACTCATCAGGAAACACATTAGGAAATTCAAAAACTATTAGGATCTATTTAAGAATTGAAGTGGAAGTATTGGTGTCAATGACATGTGCTAGGTAGGCTTTACACCCTTTACGAATGAGTTTTCTTACTATAACAGCTAAGATGAGATTATCTAGGAGGTTCCTCATAGCTACAACTATCACTGCCTATTCTTCTATTTGTGTTTATAATCTACTATAGCTCGATGTTCAAACAACCAATCCATTCCCAAAATCACATCAAATTCATAAAAAGGTAATTCAATCAAATCCATATGAAACAAACATTCCTAAATTACTAAGGGACACTGCCTATACACTTGGTTCACATACACACTCTGTCCTATAGGATTACTGACTTGAATGCCAATGTTTACATGCTCAGATTTCAATCCTCTATCATGTACTTGTGTGGTGTATACATAAGAATATGTAGACCTTAGGTCTATCAATGCGAAAATTAGAATATCAAATAAGTGAAATGTACTAGTAATGACATTTGGGGCTACTACTTCTTCACGAGCCCAGACAACATATTGCCTCACCGGTGCATGAGCTTTTGATCTTATCCCCTGACTAGCATTAGGCCAATTCCCTCTACCCTACCTCTATCTTATACTTTGAGATACTATTATAGATGCCTAAGTACGAGCACTCTCTAGCTGTCTCTAAGGACACTCTATCTGATAATAATCTCAGGCACTATAAGTAAAGCACACTCCCTTTCTACTCAACCAATATTGCCCCTAATGTCTCTTCTTACAAATATTACAAGTTAGGGGTCCATTCCTATTATCTACTAGTCCTAGAGCACTAGTGGCTCATGGAGGTGGTTGAGGTCTAATGGTAGAATCCTGACCAGACCTTTAAGATTATGTCTACCACTGTGCCCAGTACATTGATTGAGACTTAGACTGTGTTTCTCTTTTTCTCTTACTACACTTAAGGTTGTGCTAGACTGCATAGCAATGAACTGTCTCTTCCTCTAAAAGAAATCTCTCTTCCCTATACCATATTTTCCATATCATATGTAGATGCTACTAATACTGCAAAATCTATAACACTCCAGTTAGCTATCTGCATCTTTAGTTCTACATTCAAGCCTTTTAGAAATCTTTTACATTTCTCCTTTTCAATAGGAATAAACTCCTCAGCATATCTTACTAGTGTGGTAGAATCTTTCTCATACTCTAACACTATTCTCCTACATTGTCTCAAATTTAGAAACTCTGCATTAGTGGCTTATAGAGGTGGTTGAGGTTTAACTATAGAAGAATACCAAGACCTCTGAGATTATGTTTGCCTCTATGCCTAGTGCATTGACTGAGACTGAGACTGTGCTTCTCTTCTTCTCTTACTACCACTGAGGCTGCACTAGACTGCCCATCAGTGAACTGTCTCTTCTTCTGAAAGAAATCTCTCTTCTCCTATACCATCTTTTCCATATCATATGCAGATGCTACTAATACTGCAAAATCTGTAACCCTCGAGTTAGCTATCTGCATCTTCAATTCTACATGCAAGCCTTTTAGAAATCTCTTACATTTCTCCTTTTCACTAGAAATAAACTCCTCAGCTTATCTTATCAGTCTAGTAAAATATTTCTCATACTCTGACACTATCCTTCTACCCTATCTCAAATCCAGAAACTCCTGCCTCTTCTTATCCTTGTATGAGTCTGGAATATATCTCTTTATGAACTCTATTAAGAACTCAAAAATAAGATCTGTTACTGTCTTCCTTTTGTTAATGGTATCCTACCAATGGAATGCTTTTTCTTGAAGTAGAGAAGTTATGCACTTTAAGCTTTTTTCCTCTATAAACTCCAATTGGTCCAGAATTCTAAAGGTTCTTTCTAACAAGTACTCTACTTGAGCAGCATCCTCCTTTTTTATATCAAAAAAAATCTAGAGCTTTCATATTTTTAATCCTCTCTAAATATGTCTTCTGTAAATATACTGGTGGTGGTGGAGGTACTAGAGCTAGTGGAGGAGGTGGAATAACAGTTGTAGAAGTATGTCAGAGTAGATCCATTATATGCTATAATAATATGAGGATTCTCAAGTCCGTGGCTTTGCTTATGGCTATTGCTACTGTACAACATCATTGGATCCTTGTATGGTTGAACTACAAGCTCCCCTCTATACTGTTATAAGGCATAACTAGCCATTTCCTCTACTCAATCTTTGGGTATCTGATCACTCATCTTGAGCAACTAAAAAAGAAATAGGACCTATTAGCCTCTTAGTAGTGTAACAGTTTAGAAAGAAACAACCTTACACTTTAGCTCTCATGTAAAACACTATGTTCTGGTACTACCCAATGTGAGACCCCCTACCAGATTCCCTAAGAAATCCAATAGATGATGCACTTCCTATTAGGTCACCTATCCTTAAATTGCTCTAGGTCCGAACTCCTTAACACTTGTATATTATTTTAAAACTTTATCAAATATGGTTTAACTCTTCAGTCTATCACTTAAACATTTTCATATGAGATATAACAAATCTAGAAAACCCATTTAACAAACACTTTCCATGCTACATAAAATTAGGCAGCACAATGGCTACCCGGGTGACATTTCAAAAAATTTTTCACTTATAAAAGTACTTCTATAATATATTGATTAACTTAACACTTTCTCTTGGACCCTTTTGGTCCCTTCAATAATATAATCACATTAATAATATTTCACAATCACAAAAGGCCTCAAGCCCATAGGAATCAGAAATCATAAAGGCAAGCTATTCAAATAAACAACTATTTATATACATCTCACCTATCCTTTATATATATATAGACATAAGTTGCCTCTAAGCATGCTAAACCCATAACCTACAGTGTTTACATGAGTGCTAACCAACAAAATAAGAAAAAAGACTTCTATATACACTTCATAGTCTATGCTACTACACTACTCGATCTTTGAGGCTAAACTGCTTACCTTTGCAACTTGCACACCAAAACATTAGTACGCTGAGTATAAAACTTAGCGGTGAATCTAATACATTAAAAACATGTTATATGTAGGCATTTAGATGCAATAATAGGAAATAGATGCAATGTAGAGGTTAACTTCATACTAATTCCAATTAATTAATCTCAATTTAATATAGTTACAATTTTGCCACTATGATGATTTCTATTAATTTACTTATTTAGTGAATTGTCATCATACGTGTATGTAAATTAATTCAATTTAAATTTTTATAGGCGTGACTAGATAGACTACACTTAAAGACATTGGACCAAGAGGGAACTTAAAAAGGTATGTAGTGGCCCACATTTTAGACCTCAACCGCTGTATCGGCCTGGTCTGATAGTAAGGATTAGTTCACTTAAACCTCCTAATACTGGATAGGAGATAATAGGGATTAATCTATAAACCTCCCAATATTTCAAACAAATCAACCACCAATCACATTATGGAAAGTAAGGATCAGTCCGTAGACCTCCCAATATTTGAAAATCATAGCTAGAAACTTCAATTGATAGTAGGGTTCAGTCTTTAGGCATCCCAATATCTAGATAATCATTAACATTAAACACTTACAAAGGATAGCAGGGATTAATCTGTAGACCTCCCAATATCTAAACAATCATTAGTAAATATCTAGCAGTTGCTAAACCTTAAGTTAACTAATCAACCCATTTAGTGGGTGTCTAACTAATGGGCCATCTAACCTTATTTTATGTCAATTTATTTACTAATCACCATATTATAATATTTAAAAGTGAAAAAATAGATAGTTGTGAATTTATTTTAATAGTCAAAATTTGACCTTAACAGTTACAAGTCATTTTTAGTCCTAACAGACAATTATGAGTCAATTTTCTAAGGTATTCTAGGTCACTTTCTTAGGCATAATTAAGTTCACATTAAGTTTAGTCTAAGACATTATTTTAAATCCAATTATGTCTAAGTTCAAAGCAATTTCAATGCCTAAGTCCGTAAATCATTTTTTCTAGATAGTTATAGGTCATTTTTATGTTTTGCATACACAATTATAGTCCATAACCTCAAAACTCTAAGCATCTTTTCAATTCAATTCACTTGCCATTAAAGGCCATTTATCAAGCCATAGTATCAATCTCAAAATGCCATTAAAATTGGCTCCAATGGCCATCTTAAAATGTTAAAACATATGGTTCAAATGCCATTCTAATTAAGCAAATTGTAGGCCATTTTTACCTAGGTCTTTTAAGTCCATTTCCAAGTCATTTTAGGTACCAATTTTATATAACACTTTCCATACTAAACTTACCATTTTTCATGCCATATTTCCATATATGTTATTACATACTTCATGCCATTATTACATATACATTTCAACTTATGTCATGCCAATCTCACATTACTCATTTCATGCACAATATGCAATGCCACAACATGTTTATCTTACTTAACTTACCTCACATACCTCTCAACCAAAGGTGATTAATGGACATATGCATGCTTTTATCCATATTCAATCACGCATACACCTAGATTTGCATTATTTAAGCATACACACACACACATATCACTTAACATACAAACCAAACTTTGACATGCCTTATACATGCTCGACCACACCATAAAACTATGCTTACATGCCTTTTTCCATCAAACTCACCATATACACATATCATACAACCATTAACATGTAATTTCCCATTTAATACCCTATACTCCTATGGCATACACATGCCTTACAACTCAAGGCACCCTAAGGAACCTCTTAGCCACTCAAAGTGATAGTATTAAAGCTTCCTTTTTCACCATTCATATACACAATTCATACATTTCCATTTATACTACACTAAAAACCATCACATTTCCACATAAAACATACCATACACTTACCATACACACACCCATATCTCTCTGCCAAAGTGAGGCCATAACCTTCCCTATATTTCTTCCATCAAATCATCACACAATTTATACATATAACTTATAAATAACCTTAATAAAAGCATAATACAGTATTATACATACACTAGCCATCTTAACTACAAGTTCTATACAAGTTTACATTCCAAATCACACATGAATTTCACAAAGCACGCCTCAAATACATTAGACTCATATGCCTTTCTAACAAGTAAGGCCTTTTCTATACATCAACCTTGTGAATTGCCTTGTTGCACTCCTTTTCAGCTTTGGCCTACATACACATGTCAATCCCTTAGAAAAATCATAAAAAATTCCTTAAAGCTTTCAAACCAGAATCTAAAAACATGGCCTCCTTAGAATTAAGAATTCCTGAAGCACTTACACATGCAAAGTTGGTTTCCAACCTCCTTTTATGTACATGGATTCTATGGATATCTATGGCCTTGAAACCCTTTAAGGACTATTTATTACTTAACTTAGGGGTTTTTTTAGTGGTAATTAGTTACTGATTTAAGCTTGGGAAGCCAAGGAAATAGAGGGAGGAGAGAGGAGATGGCATCAAGAAAATGAGGAAGAAGAAAAGGAGAAAGTGGAAGTGGGTGAGGTGTTTATGATAAGTGGATATCTAGGTGGCATAGGGAAGTATTTATAGTGGCTGAGGTGGCTCGGATGGTGACATATGTCACCTGAGCACCCCTGCTCAATTTGAAAAGAAACTTTGGTAAATTTTAAAATTCACTTAGACCTCTAAAAATCCTCGTATTTATTTTAAAAATCCTTAATTTGGCCTATTTAGAGGCTTATAAAATTTTACGACCAAATTCCATTTGTAGGATAGTTAACTAATAGCCTTAATTTACTTGCAAAACTAAAAATATAGGAAAATTTGCAAACAACCTCAAAATTTTAAAATTCCTTCACTAATGGTCTTAGGGGAATTTTTGTCCTTCAAGGTATGGTACTTTTAGGTCTATCTAGACATATCTCAAGTTATTCTTGGCTCAAATCATTTAAACCTATGACCGAATAGATTACGACCTAAAATAGTTTATTAGTTCTACTAAATCTTTAAATTAAGTCATTTTTAATCATTTTCAAGCCCTTTACAACTTTATAGCTAGTACGCCCCAACTCGAGCCTCATGACGGTGACTCGGCACACCGGGCACACTTTTGAGCTTTAAAGGTACTATTCATAGAGCCATGACATATGGGCATTGTACACATGATTACATAGAATTTGCAACCTTAAACATTTATGTCTTACCTATAAAGTGACATATGTAATAGACATCCTGATTTGCTCATGACAAGGTAAGCTTAAAAGGCTATTTATTTGTTTATCAACACATACATTTAATAGTGAATTTATCACTTTGCGTGCATCATTACATACTCTCATGATCAATTATCATCATCTATGAACATACATACTTTCACGCATACATAATGCACTACATATATACATATATGCTTTATAGTTCATTCGGCCATCATGTAAGGTGTTCATATCACATTCATTCATTCATATTACATACATCATCTCATGTCCACATGGCCACATACAACTAGTTATGAACATACCTCATCCATATGCATGGTATCCCACCTACATACACACATATATCAAGGCTATTTGGTTGTATGAACTTTATACATGTTTCGCATCTATTTTAACATCTTTAACGTATTAATGCACTTACATGAGTTCTCTTAACTTAATTCACAAGCATTTAGCATCATTGCTAACCAATTCCATCATAACATACACATTTATATATACTTAAACATTAGGGTATGCATAAAATTTGCGCAATACATTTGATTTATACTTAACATTATCACAACCCCTCAAGTTGTAAACATATGAAAACGAACATTATCTTATGGTCATAATTCTTTCAATGGCTTTCTTTTTAAAATTTAATATATATCTGTATAATTTCCATCATAAGTTAAAAACTTGGTCATAACCTTTAAATCATCAAATTTATTTAGTACCAAAATCTAAACACACATGAAAAACTTCATTTTACATTATCTCTCTCATGTTTATCATTATGTATGTTATGATATGCATAAAATACATAACATATACTATTTGATGAATATTAAAATAGCAAAATATGTATACCTCTATATATATATATATATATATATACATTCTTTCCCTATTAAATACATGTATAGTCGAACATTAAAACTAATTTAGTTGTTAATGTATAACTTATAAATTCTATACTACATTTTTTTTATTTTAAACTTCATATACACTTTTACACATCCCATTTTTAATTATGTAAACATACAAGTCAAACATAAGTGTAAACATATTAGTCTTATAAGTAGTACTAAGGCCATACCTTTGCTTATAAAATAAAAGTTGTATGTAACAAGTCACTTCTTTGACATGCTCATCTAACATGATTTTATGCAAATTTACTATAGAAAACCATATACATCGATGTGTCTTTCATATCTAAAGTAACACATATACATAGACATAGCCTTTTAATGCTTTGAATAATTAAGACATATGAAATATAGTTATAACATTTTAAACTTGGATACTTACCTCTAAAAGCTCATCAAAACATCTTTTAATTTACTTTTTCCTCTTTCTCTATTCGAGTACCTAAATTGTCTCCAACATATATACAAATAATTATCCAATTTAAAACTCAAGTTAACCCTTTTTAATTCTTTAATTAGAAGCCAAATAACATCATAAAATCTTAAAAATCATAATAACAATACTTCTTTCCTATTGCAATTTCAGTTTAGCAGTAACCAATCAAACATATAAAAGAAAATCATAATCATAACCTAACTTTCTAATTCCATATCTGCAAATCCAAATACAAAATTCCATAAAACAATACAACCATTATCATATCTTTTACATGCTGAAAGAATCCAATTCATAAATTCACTAAATAAAACTTTCAACTTCTATTAGTAGAGACAAGTTAACAAAATCCAACTAAGACATTACTTTACATTCACAAAAAATCCTTTAAGTTATTGATGTCATCTCTTAAAATTGCCTATAAATTAATAAGAAAATGAATAAATTAAATAGAGAAGAGAGAGACTAGTTAGGTTACCTATTTTAGTGGCTATTAATGACTATCATATGCCTTATTGAATTAATTTCTAACCAAATTCCTAATCACTACACTTTTCTTTCCTCTGCTTCATTTTTAACTTTGAATTTTGCTGCCTATCATCTAAAAAAATAACCCCACTTCTTCTATTTTCCCCTTTCTTCTATTCTTTCTTTACTTCACCCTCCATCTCTCTATTTCTTCTCTCTTTTTATCGATGGATAAACCAATAAGAGTGGTAGCAAATACTACTACAACACTACTATGGTTCCTTATTAACGGCTCCTCCTCCACCATTAACACTATGGTTCCAAAGCTATTGCCCTCTTTTTTTTCAAACACAATTGCTCTTTTAGCCTTCAGCTCACCACTATCACCTAGTTTTCATGCTTGGCACTGCCCCTTGCCCTTTTTTCATTATTGTCACTCGCCTCTACCATCGCTACTACTTGCCTCTACAAACATTGCCTTTCTCTCCTTTTTCTTTTTCCTTATTTCCTATCAGCTTCTCTATCTATTTTTCTTTTCTCTTCTTTTTTTCTTTTTTTTAAATAGTAGTGTCATCATTGCTATTAGCATCACTAAAGTCACTGCCCACACTACTACTGTCGCCATCGCCTTCTCCTCTACTGTGACCTTTTTTCTCTTATTGCTCCTTTTTCTTTTTTACTTCTATCCTCTTTCTTTATTCCTCTTTTTTTTTCTTCTTATTTTTATGTGGCTACCCTTGAAACAAGTAGGATATTTTTAAGGCAAAAATGCCCATAAAACCCCATTTTTTTATTATTTCAATTTTAAACTTATGTATCGCCCATAAACTTATTAATTGTATTTTTAGAAAAATGTTCCTATCCCATAAAAATTCCAATTCCTATTCTTTTATATCCTTTTAGAATATATATATATATATATACACACACATGTCTACTCATAAAGTCCTCGAACAATACCAATCAAATAAACACAACTTTATTGATTTTGTTTTATAAATATATGGTTCACCATAAATTACGCATCTTTTAACCATATTTCTCTCTTGATCACTTTAAAATAATCCTTCCATTGTACCTAATTAGGATGCTCTAGATCTTGAGGCATTATATATTAACCTGAAATTTTTGGTTACTACATCCCACATCAAAAAAGGAGGAAAGACAGTAAATGCCTTATAAAGTGAGCCTTGGTATCCCCGGTTAGCATGCTTTTAGGTGTCTAAGTAACTTGGGCCCAAGGGATAAATCCATAAGGTGACCAAGCAACTCAGGCCAAAATAAATAACACTAGCTAGTTAGGCTAGACATTAAAATTGGTATCAAAGCCTAACCCTACCTAGTATTATGTGATGAGTAAGGATGCTTGTGTCCTAAAGTGGGATGGCCATGCTTAGGATAGATAGGCAACCTATCCCATATCGAAATGGAGGGAAGATGGTAAAAACCTTATAAAGTGAGCCTTGGTACCTTAGTTAGTACACTTTTGGCTGCCTAAGCAACTTAGGCCTAATAGACAAATTTGTGAGGTGACTGAGCAACTTGGGCCAAAGTGGACAATACTAACCAAGTGGGCTAAGCGTTACACTAAGATTGCAGTAGTGGGTGAAAGGATAGACTTTTTATCTAATGTGATCTCGACAGTGATGGCAAGGCATCTATTGAAAAATGGTTGTTAAGCTTTCTTAGCTCATGTGTTTGAAACCTATAATAGAGAGTTGAATGCTCATAACATAATAGTAGTGTTAGAATTTATTGATGTATTTCTAGAAGAGTTCCCCAGTTTACCTCTAAAATAGGAACTTGAATTTATTATAGAGGTGTTACTTGGAACTACCCCGATATTGATAGCACCATATCAAATGGCACCAACTAAGATAAAAGAGTTAAAGATTCAACTTTAAAAGCTACTTGATAAGGGTTTCATCAAGCCTAGTGTTTCACCTTGGGTAGTACTAGTGCTATTTATGAAGAAGAAGGATGGTTCTCTTTGATTGTATATAGATTATCGCTAGCTAAACAAAGTGACCATTAAGAACAAGTATCTATTGCCATGGATTAATGACCTTTCTGATTAGCTTAAAGGGGCTAGAGTGTTCTCCAAGATTGATTTGAGATTAGATTACTACCAGTTGAGAGTAAAATAGTCTAATATGGTAAAGACAACATTTAGAGTAAGATATGGCCATTATAAGTTTTTGGTAATGCCATTTGGGCTTTATCAATGCTCCTGTGACTTTTATAGACTTGATGAATAGGGTCTTTTGACCTTTTTTTAGATTAGTTTGTGGTTGTCTTAATCAATGATATCTTGGTTTACTTTAAGAGTAAAGAGGATCATGAGCAGCATCTGAGAACGGTTCTACTAGTTTTAAGAGATAAGAAGTTATATGCTAAGCTTAAAAAGTGTGAGTTTTAGCATAGTGAGTTATCTTTTCTTGGGCATATTACTTCTATAGAAGGGATTTGGGTTGATTCTAATAAGATATAAGCAGTTATGAAATGGAAGCCACCTAGGAACAACACAGAAATTTAGAGTTTCTTTGGTTTAGCTTATTACTATAAACGGTTTGTCAAAGGTTTTTCTTTGATTGTAGCATATATAACTCATCTGTTAAGGAAAGATGTCAAGTTTATTTAGGATGACATATGTCAAAAGAGCTTTAACGAGCTTAAGGCTTAAGGCAATATTGACAAAAGCTCTGATTTTAGTTTAATTGATTTCTAAGAAGGACTTCATTATTTATAGTGATACTTCACATAATGGGTTAGGTTGTGTTTTAATATAAAAGGGTAAGGGGTTGCTTATGCTTCTAGGCAGTTGAAGCCACATGAGAAGAAATACCTTACTCATGATTTGTTACTAGTAGTAGTAACATTTGTATTAAAGATATAAAGACATTATCTCTATAGTGAAAAGTGTTACATATATACGGATCACAACATAAAATGAGTTGAACTTGAGATAGAG
>CANXYI011126731.1:0-15767 GCA_948208565.1 Hura crepitans | reverse complement strand
CTTTTTTCTAAACAACTTCAATAGTAAATTAGAAAGTGAATGTGGTTTAATCTTAAAAGAATGAAAAACAAAAAAGAAAATCTGAAATAGGATAAGTTCATTTTTCTAAAATAGGATAAATGCATACAAAAAATATTGAGGCCTTTAATGCATAATTTAGAAATATACGTTGAGGAAAAATAAGTGGACTAGTTGAATCCACATATTATGCAAGTAGGAACGACAAATGTTGACCCATACATGTTATGGGCATTGTTTCCTCTATACGTCAATCAAAAGGGTTTACTTTTTTATTTAATTTTCCAATATTTAATTTCCTCCCCTAAAAAATACCTTTATTTTTTTTTATCAGGACATTTTGTTTCAAAATATCTTCAATAAATCAAATTTCACTCAAAATTCATAAACATATATGAAGAAAAATATGGATCATATCAAATTAAATATTAAATTTTAAAATTTATAAAATCAAATCGAAATTTTTTTAAATAATTAAAATAAATTAAAATTTTATATTTTATGTATACATTAAACCTTTTAAAATTAAATTTTTAATAATCAAATTAAATATATCGAAACATTTCTTTTACCGAGACATCATCTCGTTTCGTCCATTTATACAGTAAAAATCAAAACTCGTCGGATTTTTTTTTTATTTTATATTGTAGATATTACCGGATGAACCGGTAACCTCGGAGATTGCACGGTTGTTATACCCGTACTCGTTAGAAGGACAACTGGTATTTCTAATAAAAAATCCAAAAAATTCGTACGCTTACCGTATATTCGTATTGCTTGTCACAAAGTCCTCCACGTGGCTACGTGGCGAAATCGAGGGCGACTACGGTACTCACCGTCGTCAGCGAGTAGAGTCAAGTATTAATAAGGTGACTTGGTACCAGCGGTGTTGAGGAAAAGAGGTGGAGGATGGGGAGTTAAGGTGAGACGTCAGAGGAGAAGGTCATGCACGTGATTGACCGACAAATTACCAAATCGAACCTGATTGAAATTAATAATTGGGTTCGGTTTGTTTAGTAATTTGATTTTGTTTTCCAAAAATTTTCAGTAGCAAATTTTTATAAGGAAATAGAGGTGAATCCATATTATATTTATTGTAGGTAATAAATCTTATTTTAAGATTTTATTCCAATATTTCCCAAAAAATAGATTTTATTCTAATATAAAATCTTCTTTAATTTTATAGACTCTAAATCTTTTAAAGTCAAACTTTCTTAATTTGCAGCATTATTATCTTTATTGAAAGGAAATAAAAGATTTAAAATTTTAGCAAATTTTTTAAAATTTAAATTATGTTTATTTTAGAAACAAATAATATTTTAAGTATCTCCTCCAATGTAAAATCTCATTTTACTAATCTATGGGCTTAACTTTTTAAATTAAATTTTCTTAATTTTATATAAAATTATATTATTTATATAATTAAGTTTTTCATAATTTTATATTTATCTTGTTTAATATTTTTTTTATAATTTTATTTTTTTAAACTCTTAATAGTCAACCGAATTCTAAATGAAAATTTAAATAACCTGTTTTTAGTATGAAAAAAAAAGAAGGAAAGCTTATCTTTAGTAATTTTTTTGTTTTCCATTTTTTGCATGATAGGTATGTAATTAAATATGTGAATTGGAATTTCAAAATATAAATATACATTATACAAAATGATGAAGAAAATAAAAGAAAATACAATAAAAATAAAAGAAAATAAGTAATTGACAGGATTTGGGCAAGAATTTACCTAGGGAAAGAGTAGAGTCAGTTAGTAGCGGTTAGGGAGACGGTGAGGTGGTTAAATGGGGTTAATTAACTTAACCGCAGTTAAAATAGAAGTTAGCCAAGATTTTGGCCCCTGCGACGTTTTGGCTATATAAAGGTGGCTTCACTCGAGCTATTCTTGGACTCATATCTTTCTTTCATTTTTCTTTCTTTTTTGATAGATAAACAAAATTCTACTCTCTGATTAATAGAGAGAGAAAAACAAGAACAAGTAGAGAGCGCAAGCAAAATCGCCAGATTTTGATCAACAATGGCGGTTTCGCTGCAGAGATGCTTCTGCAATTGTACATTGCTGTTTCTTGCCCTCTTCGTCATTGTAAATGCATCAACAGAGAAAAGCGAGCTGAAGTCGAGGTAGACTTTTTTTTGCATCCGTTTCTCTGTTTGCCAACTGAGAAGCAGAGGTTCACTTTTTGAACTGTTGATAAAGTTTGCTTGATTCTTCATAATTGATTTTCTTCTTGCTACTACATAATTCTCTTGCATTTTAGTGAATTCTTATTTCTTCTGTAATTTTATCACATTTTCAATTGCCGCTGCGCCATTTGTTATTGGCTTCACTTGACAATATAATTTGCTGTAGTTTTAAGAATAATTCAAATAATGCGGTTGAATTGGCGTGGATTTGGTCTAATTACTTGATGTATCTGCCATCAGGTTTGAGGAAATTCGGCGGTTTCAGAGCTCCGAGAACTCGTCAATGCCGGACGGGTGAGTTACAGAGCACTGTCAACATTCCAACGGATCTATATCGTACAATTGGAAATTGGCAAAAACAGCACCGTTGGATAAATTCCTATTAAGTTTTTTACGCCGCCGGGCCGTTCAATCCGTTGAGATCGGGATCGAGAAAATCCAGATCGTGTTTAAGTTACTTTAGTTTCTTAATAGTCCATTGCACTACTCCCAATGTCAGGATAAAAAGTTTTACTGTCAATCTCTTTCGCTAGCATTAACTTGACCTGTTTAATTTCATATTTGACGAAAATGTCCTCAATCTTTCCAATTTTTTCTCAATTGGTCCCGAAAGCCACTTGAATTTCTACATATTCTGCAATGCTAATTTAGTCATTTCATTTGACAAATTTTCGTCATAAATTAATTTCTCTTTTTTATTTCTTCAGGTCGGGTGATTCATGGAATCGACATGCTGTGGAAGATCCGGAAGAGGTTGCTTCTGCGGTTGATGAGTAAGGCTTTTCTTTACACGCACACGCATACGACTTTTAAAACAAAAATTTATTAAATTGGCATGACTGGCTCCTAAGAACCTTTTGATTCTTTATTTTCAGAATTTCATTCCCTATGCATAAACCTTTAGATGCTGTTTTCACAGGTCCTTTCACCCTTTTTTGTCAGAAAAGGCCAGTCAAAAACTTTGGTCGAAGTAGTCAATGTACTAATTGGGTTAGTTTGAGCTTATAAGTTCCATTTACACGTTAATCACTAACAATTTTTGGCTTAAAATTGAACAAGTTGACATTATTGAATCAAATATAAAATATTGTTGACAGGATTGCACGTGAGAAGTCTAAAGTTCAAAACTTCAATAAACGCTTGATAATCTAATGAACTATAAGAAAATAAAATTTATCTTTCAACTAGGCATTTGCTTCTTTTTTTATAGAATAATAGCGCAGAGAACCAGCATCTCTGCTGAAGATTTCAACCAACGAATTAAAAAAGGGAAAAAAATTTGTACCGAAGAAAATAAGATAAGTTGGTGAAATGCAACTTGCTTGTTTACGTGTATTTCTTTTTTTTTTTTTTTGGATTTTTTTATATTTATTTCGCTCTCCCTTATATGGTTACTAATAAAAAATGCTGTTCTAATCATTCATCCAAGTCTTATTATATTTCTACGGATTCAACTATGTTCTTTACTGTGGCCGTCGCTATGCCTTTTAATTCTGCTACCAGCTTATGCACATGACCATGTCTTTAGATCCACGCATCACGCCCCTAATTTATTTCTTTTCTTGTTCTTTCTCCTATCTAAATCTAATTCGGAAGTACACTAGCTTTTCTTTACATTTTTCTATTCCCGAAATTATATATATATATATATTGCTCATTTTTTTTATTAATTACAATATATTTGCCTTTTTAAATTCTTTTGCAATCTCTATTCCGGTTGTACATTGGAATTCATACTTTACTCATGGTTATATTTTATATTTCATATATTATGAAAAATGATGCAATGCATGCTATTTTTTTCGTTTATTGGATTGCATATGAGGTTTAGCGTGGCATTCAATTTTGATATCCTGCTTTCTTTTCCCCCTGTTATCGGATACTAATTATACTGGTAAGACAACTTCATAATTTTGCAGCTCTTCTGTACTGAATCACACCCCACTGATTAGACATGATTACTCTCAAATGCCAAATAGGATAAAATTCACCTTCACTTTACATTCACTTTCAATTTAAACAGCGACAATTGTAGCCTCTGTCTTTTTGTCCCAACTCGGTGGGGCAGCAATTTAAAGTTTTATCTGCTTCTCCAGCCTGTCAAGAGGCATAATCTCCAAATCATGTATAACAAATCTGGTTTTATTGCTTAAAACTTTTAAAGGAATTCCTTTTTCCGGATGATTAGATCTAGAACGTGTAGTAGCTGTTATATTCAAAGAGCTAAGCAAAATTATTCAATATCTCCAACGTTAAGTCATTTATGGCCAACCCCCTCCCCCACTTTTTATTTGTTCACCGACAACTAGAGTACTAGACGACAAGTTAATTCTCCACCTTAGCATTTATTTTTTTGCACAGAGAAATTTAGATTAGAATGTGACACAAATTTTCCGTATGGACCGTATCCACCTTACCAATTACGTATTCCACATTATTGTCACATCACGTGGCCTTCGTGTTGACGTGGGACCATTATGCTTTAGCCTTTCACATTGTATTATTTTTCACAATAATTGCACAAAAGAATAAACAACCATTAATGTGATTTGCGATTGTACCAGGAGCACACGCAACAGCACAGCAAGGAGGAATTTAGGATTCTTCTCGTGTGTAACTGGCAATCCTATTGATGATTGTTGGAGATGCGACCCCGATTGGCAGCGCCACAGGAAGCGGCTTGCTGACTGTGGTATTGGTTTTGGACGCAATGCCATCGGTGGTCGAGACGGCAGATACTATGTTGTCACTGATTCTGGTGATGATGACCCAGTTAATCCAAAACCCGGTACCCTACGCCATGCTGTCATTCAGGACAAACCTTTGTGGATTGTGTTCAAGAGTAACATGATGATTACCCTTAAACAGGAGCTTATTATGAACAGTTTTAAGACTATTGATGCCCGTGGAGTCAACGTTCATATCGCCTATGGAGCTTGCATTACTATCCAATTTGTCACAAATATCATTATCCATGGTCTTCAGATCCATGATTGCAAGCCTACAGGCAATGCAATGGTTCGTAGCTCGCCGACTCATTATGGATGGAGGACGATGGCTGATGGAGATGCGATTTCCATTTTCGGATCAAGTCATATTTGGATTGATCACAATTCTCTATCAAATTGCGCAGATGGACTTATTGATGCTATAATGGGGTCAACCGCCATTACCATTTCCAACAACTATTTCACCCACCACAATGAGGTAAATTATATTTCCCTTGCTTCAACTTGCTTAATAAGTGCAATTTATGGAATGTGCAGTCACTAATAATTTATATGATGAACAGGTAATGTTATTGGGCCACAGTGACTCTTACAGTAGAGATAAGCAGATGCAAGTAACAATTGCTTACAACCATTTTGGTGAGGGTCTTATCCAGAGAATGCCAAGGTAAAGATTTTGACCCTCTCAGTGCGCGTGTTATATCATATTATATTTAAAAAAAAAAAAATCCCCATTTCCATTATATCTGACTGGTCCGACTCATTAATCCTGCAGGTGTAGGCATGGGTATTTCCATGTGGTCAACAATGACTACACACACTGGGAAATGTATGCCATAGGTGGAAGTGCCAATCCTACCATTAATAGTCAAGGAAACAGATATCTTGCCCCTAACAACGGCTATGCTAAAGAGGTATGAGACCTATAGAGAAATAATATATGTTGATGAATTGATAGCTAACTAGTAATAACATGGCAAAAAATAAAAATGTTCTATAAATACAATGAAATGGGCAGGTGACTAAAAGAGTAGAAACAGCAACTGAAGTATGGAGGCACTGGAACTGGAGATCAGAAGGAGACCTCATGCTAAATGGAGCCTATTTCACTCCATCAGGTGCTGGAGCTGGAGCCAGCTATGCCAGAGCCTCAAGCTTAGGGGCCAAGTCCTCTTCCATGGTTGGTGCCATTACTTCAAGTGCTGGTGTTCTTACCTGCCGCAGAGGCCGCCAATGCTGATTCTCATTTCCATCAACAACAACATAAAATGAGAATACAGCAGTAACCATTCCCTTTTTTTTTCATACTCTACTCCACTGTATTAATTTGTTCCCCAACCCTTGTTTGATATATTTGGCAAGTGTACATTATATTAGAGTCACACCCAGACACAATATTTCACTTGTCACCATTCCCTTGTTCGACCTCGGCCTGCTTTAGGCGCCGTAGTGTTGTTCACATCTTTCCATTTTGTTCATCTCTCTATTCCTCATACAATCATTTTGTCTACTTGCTCCTCTCCTTCTTTTGTACTGTAGAGTTCTACCAATTCCCATTCGTGAGTATTGCATAATCCATATTATAGATTTTGTTCAGCGCCAAATTTTTTCTCTGCTTTAATCATTTTGCCTATAATGTCCTTTGTTATTAGTGCACACCCTCAAAATTGCAAGCACATGATCTCATGATGTAGTTTTAACTTTGTTACTTCCACCCTACAATCCTAAAAACTCTTAATTACCTGCAATCTTGAATGATTAATGTGTTTAGTTAGTGACAATCCCATATTTGCTTGCATGTGAGGTGGGGACACTAAAGGCATGTGATTCATTCTTCACCTGCAAAACACTGCCATTTTCTCCTTGCCAACCTGTTTGTTGCAGACCACATTGCAACTACTACAATCTAATCCTTAGGGAAGGCAAGCAATTCAATTTTTTTTTTCCTTTTATCATCTTTTTAATTGAGCCTTGAAAATTAAGTGGAAATTATTGAACAGCAGTTGGAAGCAAGTGCACTGTTGCTTAAAATTAAGCGAATTAAAATAGTTTTAAATGAAAGGCATACATTCACCGAAGAGGCATTTTCTTGAGAAACAGGAAAAGGCATATGGAAATAGTAGTTTTTCCATTATTTAGTAGAAAATGCCAATCTTTAATGATAGAAGCAAGGAATACTTTTTGGAAGAAACCAATGGTCTATGTGTGTGTGGCCATGTGCAGCATATAAAGGTAGATGCAGTTTTGAGTTCTTTACCTATCCAACACCTGTCCTTCCAAGTGGTAAAACAACTTTGGATTATTCTTTTTTTTTTTCCTTATTTTGATTTATGAAGTTGAATTGTCTATTTAGGATAGAAAACTACAACCATATTATCTTCAACAAACTCCATACTTCACACAAATATATTCCTTTGACTTCCATGCCATTAAAGAACGTGTTTAACCTCTTTTGTCAATTAGATTAAATGATAGTGAAATATCAAAATATGCATTATGGGTTCTTTCTTTTTAAGATAAAGATGAATTATTCTAAAATTGGTGTAAGTTTTTCGAGTGTTTCATTTTTCTATACTTTTTATTTTTTAAATATTAAAATTATTTTTGTCAAATTAATGATCGAAAAGTGGAAAATATTAAAAAAAAAATTAAAAGGAAAAAGATGCTGAAAAAAAGAGTTCATGTACTGACTATTAAATCAGGGTGGAGTGAGCCCAAAATTGTAAAAAGTCCATATAAAAAGTGTAGCCCAGATTTAAAGCAGCTCCACTTTTCATGCTTATGCTAACCCTAAGTTCTTATTTTGCAAAAACAAATTGTAATTTCACCTCATACCACACTTTTTTTACTCTATGCATTTCTAGTAGCTAAAAAATTTTTATAAAATTTTCTTTGGTTATTCAAAAAAATTCGGGCCATGCGCTAGTACATACAAATGCACACCGTTAGATCAAACACGTATAAATGTCATCAGAATTTTTTTTTTAAGAATATCAAATTTTAGTACTAGAAAAAAAATTCAAAATTTAAGAAATTTAAGAAATTAAGGAATTGAAAATTCAATAAAATAAAAACTCAAGAAATTATCATAAGTTAGGGAAAGAAAAATAGCATAAAATTTAAGAAATTAGGAAGTTATCAATCCTCCAATTTGAGCTGGCAATTATATTTCCACCCTCACAAATCAATGACCTCATTCATGTTTAAATATAGTCTTAATTAAGTTTAAGAGATTTTGTCATTTCTTCCGTATGGACTTGCAAGCTTGACTTGCAGACTGACTCAAATTTCAAAATTGACTTGAATTGAATTAAAAATTATTTTATTTTTAATAAGGCTGAGGCTGACGCTTGGACGCTATCCTTCTAATCTAATAGTAGTAACCTCTAGTAGGCGAAAGTGAATATATACGCAAGCACAAGCAGGCCAGAAACACATTGCACGAGTTTGTTGCTGAAGAAACAAGAATCATATCATGCCTTTTCTAATAGGAGAAACTCGACGGGTCTTGATCATTGAAGATCATAAGTTGAAGGCTAATAACAAACCCACAATCACCTTCACCATCTCTTCTCAATCCATACATCATCGAATTCTAATGCGAGACCCCGAGTATCGCCTACGCGCTGAAGCTATTCCTATCATCATACCTTGTTTACAGGTTGATGAACACGATTTTCTTGCTTCTGCTACCGATGAAGAAGCTTATTCGAAGATTTCCTCTTTGTTTGCTTCTTTAGATATCAACTCTACTGATAAATACAACATCGGTTTTACTTTAGTCAAGAAAGCTCGAGCTCTTCTGCGCAGAAGTTCTTGTTCGGGTTATAAGTTGGTGATCAACGTCGAGATGCTGTTGGTCACTACGTATTGGTGGGAAGGCACCGTTCCTGCAACTCGATCATCCATCACCAACCTGGAGACCGTAAGAGTTGCAGATCTCGCTGGAGAGGAAAACTACTGTGACAGAAGTTGCTCTATCTGTTTAGAAGAGTTTGAGGAAACGCCAGAGGTCAAGCGCTTGCCATGTTCGCATATGTTCCATGGAATGTGTATTGATCAGTGGCTGAACAATAGCCATTACTGTCCACTTTGCCGGTTTGAGATGCCAGCTTCTTGCGATTGATTCCAAATCATAAATGATTTATCTTTGTAAGTTACTATGCTTATTTAGGTTCGTAAGACTCTACCCGACTTTCGAACTCGCGATCTAATAGCATTGAAAAATGACTCTTTAATCCTACCAAGCCAAAGCTCATAAACACTGTTTGTGTTTTGAGCAGCTTGACATCATCAGGAGAAAAAATATATATATATAGTTTCTGATGTGCTTGAATGCTACCAGCAGATGAAATTGACCTATTTCCAGAGCAGAAAATACATGCATAACTCGATGTTTCTTGCATTCTGAAGTATTCTTTCTAAAATGATGAATAGCCATGAATTCGATAGACTAAAAAAATGAATTCTCCATACACAAATATAATAAAATAGCATTACAAACATCAGCTAGCACTGCCACAGTCAATCAATAACGATTAAAAGCTAATTCGTGTAGAAAATGAAAGCTTATAAATTAGAAAGGGGTACCGATTTCGCTCCTTGTTTCTGTAGGACTGTACAAAGCAGATCTGTTTCTCGGTCTGTTTTCCTCCAATTGCTTCACAACTTCATCCATGGTGGGTCGAACGGAGGGCACTGGTGCGCAGCATCCCATTGCAAGTTTAAGAGCCTGAACTAACCCCTCTTCCATTGGATTCCTTATTCCCTTCAAAAGCTCCACATCAAAAACTTCCATAGTTGTTTCCTCCAAAACTGCCACTTTCACCATTGCAGGCAAGTCGACAAAATCGCTATTTCTCCCAGTTTTCCCAGGTTTCTTGCCCATCAAAATTTCCAGTAAAAGTATCCCAAAGGCGTAAACATCTGTTCTAGAATTACATTTCTTCATCCTTTGAAGTTCTGGTGCCTTGTATCCATCAGTCTTTGCGAGTGCCACTATTTCATCAGCCACAGTTGGGACCATTAGCTTGTCAAGCCCAAATTCAGTTAGCCTGGAGACGAAAAATTCATCGATGAGCACATTCTTCGATCTCACATTCCCATGGGTGATGGGTGTTTCAAGACCTGTATGAAGGTACGCTAGTCCTCTGGCTATGCCTAATGCAATCTTGTGCCGCCTAGCCCAATTTAGCACTGGTTTTCCGGCTTTAGTTTCTGCAATTAGGCAGATGATAAAACAAAGTGAAGAACAAGCATTTAGTTCTCAAATTTATGAAATATCAGATATATAGAAGAACATCAGTATTCATGCTTTATATGCCATTATACAAAGATTTTCGTATAAAAATTCTGACCAAAAGTTCATAATCGAGATTGCCAAGTAACACTATCTCAGTCAGAAGGGCATCCAGATTATCGACATGTCGGGTTTACAATTGAACCATTCCTTGAGCATATGAGAAAACAAATGTACTGCTATCTTTGGATTTTTCGAAAAGAAATGTTATAGTTTCATTAGCATATCTAAGGCAGTGATACATAAACCGAAATTCAGAGGAAAACGCAAAACCAAGCATACCATGTAAAAGATCGTAAAGGCTTCTATTCGGAAGATAGTCATATATGAGTAGCTTCTCCCCTCTCTTCCCCTGGTAGAATGCTCTCAAAGGAATCAAATTCTCGTGTCGAATCTTTCCTAATTGCTTTATTACTGTTACACATGAACTCCTATCCTTGCAACTCCCTTCCCTCAACAATCGCAAGGCAATTGTCCCTCCATCAGCAAGCTTAGCCTTATATACAGTCCCATAAGTAGTCTTCTCTGTAACTTGCCCGGTTGCATTCAAAACATCCTCTAATGTCAAATGCTCACCACCTTGAAACAGGATTAGCTTTCCTTCACCTGCATTGCCTCCAGTGCCACCATTTTCATCATCTTCTCCTTCCTCTAAATCATCTTCACTCTCTTCACTTCCTTTTCTCTTCTTGTTTTGCATATAACCAATTAACACTGAGGCAAAAACTACCACTCCAGTCATTAACCCAATCACAATACCAGCAATTGCACCAGAGCTCAATCCAGAATTTACAGTGCAACTTCTTAAAGGTAACCCGCAAAGACTAGGATCATTCCCTTCAAAAGCCTCCACTCCAAACTTTGATTCGCCAAAAGCAGGCAAGACCCCACTAAAATTATTATGAGAAAGATTCAATTTTTCAAGGTTTAAAACAGTGAGAGCCTGAGGAATAGAACCTGAGAACAAATTATCAGAAAGATCAAGCTCCTTAAGCCCTTGAAACCGAGTCAAAAATTCAGGAAAATCCCCTGAAAACTTGTTGCTACCCAAATCCAGAAACTGCAAGTTCTTGCAAGTGGAGTTAGGCAATGCAGGTTCAGGGAGAGACCCAGATAATAAATTACCATGAAGCTTTAATGAAGTCAATCTATCACACAGATTCCAAACAGATGCAGCTAAAATCCCATTAATCCTATTGCTGCTCAAATCGATATCAGAGAGTGAAGAACTGTAACCAAGCTCAAGAGGAACAGTCCCGCTAAGTGAGTTGATGTTAAGATACAAACTTTGCAGCATAGAGAACTCCCCAATCTCTCTAGGGAGTGAACCAGAAAGATTAGCAGATGGGAGCTGAAGAGAAAGCAAATGCAAAGATGGGTCTTTATAGAGTGAAAGATTAGTCCATTGTGGTGAAGAAAGGTCAGTACAAAAGAGAGGAGAGCCATTGGAGAATACCCATTTGAGTCCTCTCCATTGGCACAAAGGAACAGAAGAGTTCCATGAAGATAGTAAAAGATTCTCAGTGTTACCTTGCAGTGAAGCTTTGATCTTTCCCAGCAGAAGCCCAACATCAGTCGAAGAAGAAGAAGAAATCGACAATGACTTGATGAGTGGAGAACTATTAGCTACAAAAACGAGGATACAGAAAATGTGAAGAGGGTAAAGTTTCAAAACCGCCATTAATGAAGCAGCAAGGGGAGAAAGAGAGAGAGGGGGGTGAAAGGTGACACTTGACAAAGTGGTCTTTGTGGAGTTCTATGAAAGAGAATGAGAAACCTTTTTTGGGGAAACTGAGTGAGTGTTGACTATGAGTGAATTGAAGCTCTTTCTTTGTTTACTTGCTCATTATTTTAGAAATTTAGTTTTAGGCTTCATCCATATTTAATTTATATTTGTTCATTTTTCCTATTTAGCCCCACCCACCTTTTCTTTTTTTAGTTATATTTTGTATTTCTTTTTTATAAAATTAATTTTTACTTTCTATATTTTACCTTTAAATATATTATTTTTATTATAAATTTTGTTTCTAAATTAATGAATGTTTAGAAGCAAAAATTTATTAAAGTGTTAATATGTGTCTCTTATTTTAAAAGGTTTTTTGGGCAAAAATTGATGAAAGAGTTTTAAAATAAAACTTATTAATTTTAATCCTTTTTTAGTTAGTTTATTCTAAATTAAACTTTTGTCTTATTTTATTGTATGCAATTCATGAGAAGTTCATATTAATTAAAAAATTATCATGAAATTAATGTTAAACTAATTTGAAATGTCAATTTTCGTGGGTATTTAACTATTGCATCAACAATTACAGAAATTAAGTGAAACGAATTTTAACTGTAAAAGAGATCAAATAATTATTGAAAAAATAACTATAATAAAATTATTTATATATCAAATCTTAATTCTATACGAGTATCATCCTATCAATTATCATGCATCAAAATAAATCATAAATACAATTTCAAGATAATCCCAATGGTAACAAATTAAAATTTATTAATTAGGAAATTACAGAATTATTAAATAACAATTGTGATATCTTTAACAAGAAAATAATAAAACAGAATAATTGCATTTGCTTTGAATAATAAATTAATTAATTAATTATCAGCACGCTCTGCTTTGGAATTTGCCATCCTTTGCAATCTTTTCTCTCGCAGAAGCCTACCAGCCTATGCCACTTCTTTCAGGGTGAAGGGAATGTGCAGGTCCATTATATGTTTGGTGCTCCTTTTCTATCTACCTTACACGTGTTTTGAAACATTTGACCATTGGGTTGACTCAACGATTATAGGTGAAAGATGTTAAATGAGTTAAGCTGAGAAGTAGGTTAAAGGATCTGACAGTGGGACCAATTCGCCTGTGGGCCAGCATACAAAAGCAAACTGATGAAGAAAAGGAAAAGGTGTATCTATGTCCACAACTTTTGACGTAAAGTGGGCCCAATGGATAAACATGTTTGACAATTTTTAAGCAAAATCACACATATTTCCATTAACAACAATTTAACATTTTATTTTTTTATAAATAAATAAATAAATAAGTTCCAAACCCTAAATTTAAGGTGTGTATTAAAAATTGTTGTATACGAAAATGGTTGGTCTTTTTATTTGTCTATCAAATTTTTGTATTTTTATTTTTAATATTTAATTTTTAAATTTTTATTTCTTCTTAAATATCAAAATTTAGTTCGAGTTGAACTGATCATTATAGAGTGAAATTCTTTTTTGTGTTGATTTTTCATTTATAATACTTGAATTCGATACCTTATCTATGAAGAACAAGTGGCAATAGTTAAATTAGAGATTTTATTTAAAGAAAACAAGTATTGAATCGTTTGAATCAATCAAGCATTGATTTGTATTCCTATTAGTTTTATTATAATTTACGAATGAAAAAATATGAGTGCTCTTTCAATACATTGAGATATATCAAATGTATTAATTTTAAACTACAAAGTCATATTATAATATTTTTTATTTAACGGTTTAAATTTAATAATTTAAATGCATTAAATTGTATAAATTTAATAGTCAAATGATAAAAATACAGAAATATAATATTGTAAAAAATATAGCAATTAAATAATAAAAACTCTACAGGTAAAGGACATAATATTGGTTTGGCCTAACATGAGATTGGCTTTGCCTAATATAAAGTTGATGGTTGTTTCTTCTTTCTATTTATGAGAAAACATCGAACTTAGAACCATTTCATCATAAATCCAAAGCTACAATGAGAGATTATTTTAAATAAAGTTATTTTCTATCATATTCATAATGATATAAAATAAATTAATATAAAATACCTTACTTGAATCCCATTGAGGTTAATATATGCATAAAAATACTCTAAAACACTTTTTTTTTATATATAATATATTCGGTATTTGAATTTTATTGACTCGATTAATTTGAATTCATATCGGACAAGCCTACAAAGAAAGATAAAAGCTCCCTTTTAAGTATTTAAAAATACTCTATTCTTTAAACGCAAACTCGAGATATCTAATTAAGGGAAATTTGACCTTTACCATCCTATGTTACTCATTTGGATAAAACACTATCTTTTTTTTATAATTATATTAAGAAAAAAGTAGTTAAATTTTCGATCGCTAAATTTCCGATGACCGCTCTTTAAAATACTCTCTAATAATAAAGTTGATTATAGTACAATGGGTGGTTTCAAAATCAAATATTTATTTTTTCATTATTATGAAAAGAATATATTCATAAAAAATAAAATAGCTAGCAATCATTTGTTGATACTATTGTATTAGTTTGGTTGAAACTTTCTTAGCTTGGAAACTATAATTAAAACATACTTTAAACAGAAAAGTTAAAGTTAATGATGTATATAAAAACATGCCATAAGTTAATGATATACAGCTAGCAAAAAAAAAGGCTATTTTCTTCCTATAAGTGGGAAATAAATATAATTAAAAAAACACATTTTTTTTGGGGACATTGAATATTATTACATAGGTTTTCTTAAAATTTAATAATCTAAGAAGGAAAGAAATAATTTGATTTCTTGATATTTGTAATAATGTCAAAAGTACCAAAGGAAAGAAACAAAATCACTTTCAATTTTAAAGAATGCACATATTATTGGGAATAATTTATCCTCTACGGGGACCTCAGCCCATCATGTCCCTCGAGAAAAAGCCTGTGCAAATGTTTTTTTTTTCTCCGAAATAGCAACATTATTCCATCAGTTCGATAAATGAAATAGATTAATTTTTAAAATAATTGAATCAATTAAATTATGTGTAAAAAATTGAATTAAATTGATAAAATTTTATAAAAAATTTAACTTCTTATATATTTTATTTTTTATATATAAAAATATTAAAATTATGTCGTTTTAGTATAAAATAATGTTATTTTAAAAATTTAATCGATTTGATTTATTCGTTTTTTTATCTAAAAATCAAACCGAATTTTTAAAAAAACATTGAATAAATTAAACTAAATAGATCGAAATAATAATTGATTTTCGATTTTAGTTCGATTTGGCTACTTTTTAAAAAATATTGCCTTATTTTTGGCTATGGGACCTTCAAAATTCATGAAATTATGAAAGAATTTAATGATTGTTTTTTCTTTTTAACATATGAATAATTGAATATAATTCGGTGTGAGTGTTTAGGTATGGTTATATGGGCATACATGTTTTTTCTTTCTTTTTAGGAATATCACTGTTGAAACTCACGCCCCTTCAATGAATCATTGGTTGGTTCCCTTTTGACTACTCTGATTTTTGTCTCTAAAATCTTTGTATAAATTATCTCTTCACTTCAATGGTTCTTTATTATTATTATTATTATTACTACAACAATATATTTTGAGCAATATTAGTGAAATTAATAAGATAACATATTCATTGAAAAAAAAAAGGGATAATTCACAACTTTAGAACAAAAATCCAAAGAAGAGAAGAGCAGAAGCATGGGATTTCAAATCAAAGTCCATTTGGAGAAGTGAAGTAATTATTATATTTGGCTGAGAACAGCAAAAAAATCTTA
>CANXYI011126728.1:0-13303 GCA_948208565.1 Hura crepitans | reverse complement strand
TGTGCCAGTGACCATCATTTCTCATAGAAATCCTCACTTTACTTCCAAATTTTGGAAGAAGCTGCAGGAAGCATTAGGAACCAAATTGGCCTATAACATAGCTTTTCATCTTCAGACTAATAGATAGTCAGAGAGAGTGATACAGATACTTGACGATATGTTATGTGATTGTGTAATTGAGTTTAAAGGTAGCTGGGATCAGTACCTACCTTTGGTAGAATTTGCTTATGATAACAGTTACTAGTCTAGCTTAGGAATGGCACCTTATGAAGCCCTGTATGGCAGATGATGTAGAACTCCTTTATGTTGGACTAAAGTAGGGGAGAGTAAAATTTCTAGTGTTGATTTCATCAAAGATGTTGAGGAAAAGGTGAAAGTAATTAGAGAAAGGCTAAAAGCAGCAGTTGATAGACATAAGTCATATGCTAACTTGAAATGGAGAGATATTGAGTATGTAGTTAGAGAAAGAATGTTCTTAAAGTTTTCTCCATGGAAGAAGGTACTGAGGTTCAACAAAAAGGAAAAATTAAATCCCAAATTCAATGGACCTTATGAGATTATAGAAAGGGTTAGACCACTAGCTTACAGGCTAGCATTGCCAACTGAGCTATAACAACTTCATGATGTTTTCCATGTGTCAATGCTCAAGAGGTATAGATCAAATCCTTCAAAGGTGATTTTGATGTAAACATTCAAATATAGCCTAATTTGAGCTATGAAGATGAGCTTGTGTAGATTTTGGCATATGAAGTAAAATAATTATGGAATAAATCCATACCACTAGCTAAAGTGCTATGAAGGCACCATAATATTGAAAAAGCTACTTAGGAGCTAGAAGAATAAATGAATGCACAATGTCCACAGCTATTTGACTCAAGTAATTTCGAGGATGAAATTTTATTAAAAGGGGAAGAATTGTAATGCCCATATGTCGAGGCTTTGTCAACAGTGCCACTAGGTCTAGGAAGTGTGCCCAAGGTGTCGGGTCACTTACATAAAAATTGAGGTAGCGACACTTGTCATGAAACCTCAAGGGGCTTTAAAATGATTAAAAAGGCAAAATTTTAAAAATTAGTAGAACCAATAATTCAATTTGAGATTTAAGTTACTAATCTATGTAAAAAAATTGATTCGATCCAAGTTATGATATGCCCGGATGGACTCGAAAATATCATAACTTAAAGCTCAAAAATTCCATTGAGTCCATTAGTGAAAGAAGTTTTGAATTTCGAGGTCATTTGCAAATTCTCATAATTTTTTAGGTTGGCATGTAATTTGAGGTAGTATGAAAACTTCTCTATCAATGGGCTTCTGGTGCAAAAAAAATTACAAGCATGTAAAGGGGATTAAAATAGAAATGTTAAAACAAACAATGTAATTTTTTGAGATTCGTGTGAATTTTGGTGAATTTCTAAAGTTCTACAAAAATTGAACCATTTTGGGATAGTTCAAGAAGTCGTGGAACCCAGCCGTACCATGGCAGCAAGCCTAAGGGCTATTCCAAGTGTCCAAATGGGCTTGAGAAGTGGACAATTCCACTCAAAATAAAAGCAAATTTTCTTTCTTCTTTTTGCCAAAAATTGATGCCATTTCTACATTTAGAGGCCATTTTAATCTCTTTCCTTCAGTTATTTCTACAAATTCTCATTTCCTAATTTTATTTTGGGATGTTAGGGAGCTAGACGAAGAAGAAGAATAGTAAAAAGACCTTTCATGATTTAAATAAAAATGCCTAAAGATTACTGGTCAGAGGCAGTCTAACAAGGTACCTTAAGTGAGTTTTCTTACCTTTTGCCCCATTTTTCTTGCTTTTTTAGGCTGTAAAAGAATGTTTGGGATGGTTAAGGACTAAAAGTGTGTATTTGATATATTTTTAAGGGAAATTGAATGATAAAAGGGCTTGAAAAAAGGAGAAGGAGCTACCATGGAAGGCTTGGAATGTTTGTTATTGCTTAGGTAAGTGAACCTGACCATTTACCTCATGTCACCTTTTAATTTCACTAGAAAAGGGCCTTAGATGAGGCTGTTAAGGTGTTGGATGGTTGTCTAAGTGAGCTTAAATATTGGAACCATGTATGTTAGGTAACAATTTAATGTGTGGCCGAGAGGTTTAGGTTATATAATGGCATGTTTAAAGTGTTAGAGTTGATTGCAATGTTTTTAGGATTAAGATATGATGGATTTATATGGGTGTGTGGCTTGGAAATTGTATGGGAGGCATGAGAAATAAGTGTACTTGAGAGCATTAGCTAGTGGTATGAGTGTGTTTAATGCTTGATCAAGTGAGGAAATATGATGTTAAAGGTTTAATGAATGTTTGTGAGTGTATATGTATGAGTGTTAGTTTGGCATATGACTTAAGGGTACACTCTAATGATTAAAGCATGACTAATATGTGTATTAAGCCTATATTATATGTGTAATGATGATTTTTCATATAAGTGGCTTGATTAATATGTGTATGAAAGTGAATTAGACTTTGGCCGAGACATATGTGATGTAAAGATACCAAAATTGGCATGAAAGTGTAAGTGTGCATGTGAATGTATTTAGATTATGTATTAAAGTTTGAATGCATGATTAACATCAATTAAATGAATGATGTATGCAAAAATCTAGCCATACTCGAGGGCTATGTTGACTTAAATGTGAGGTATCTTTGAGTAAGCTATACACAAGTGACATGAGCCTTAAAGTTTGAGTTAATGGGTATAAAATAGCCTAAATAACTAGGTATTGTTTGAACATGAACATGGAATCCCATGGTATACATATTGATGTATAATAATAGACCTTGATAATTGCTTAGTACTTGGATAAAAACTTGACTAATATGGCTTAAAAGGCAGTCTTACATAAGTATGTAATGAGATATGGTATTGGACCTAGAAATATGCCTGAAGGGCTATAACTGGTGATTAAATGTAATGGCAATTATGCCTATGTTTGGCCTTGTAAATGGCCTAGTGACTATATGGCTTAGGGCTTATGAACCATATGAAAATGATAATGAAAACTGCACTAAAAAATGTTAAGAAATTGACCCAAAATTGGCTATTGAATCTTTAACGAAATGACCTATAACTGTCCAGTTTGACTAATACTTGAATCAAAATGTCATTAGATAGTAAATGAAAATTACTTAAGAAATAATTATGAAATTAAATAAGTCACAATGTATCTTAAATACTGGCAATTACAGAACTTAAAATTTATATTAGAATTTTACCTAGTATTGCCTAATTTTGGCCATACCAAACCAAGTTAAAAATGAAATGTGTAATAAAATTAGTAACTGACTTTTTTTCACTCCTAAATATTATAAGAAGTTAATTTGTGAAGGAATGAACATAAATTGAGTTACATGGCCAATTAGTTAGACACCCACTAAATAGGTTGATTGATCAACTTAGGGATCTGAGCAGATACTACATTATCTGATTTTTAGGCATGGCAGGTACAATGGCCTGGGTCCCTATTAAGGCCATTATACTAGTCTATTGGATAGACAATTTTTTACTTGTGCACACTTAATACAATTTACTTAATTATGCTGGTGCAGCGATGTAGGTCCTAGAGGGCCACTGCACTAGTCTATTAGATAAACCAGTCTGCTAGGCAGACCTAATTATGAAATCACTAATATTTAAATAAGGCTGGTACAGTGGCTAAGGTCCTAGAGGGCTACTATACTAGTTTGTTAAATAAACCTCACGATGTTTTTTGCACCTTAGGTGTTGTGACTTGATTAGGCTAGTGCAACGGTCGGGATCTAGAATATGGATCACTAAACTATTTTTATTCCCTCTAGGTCTAGTATATGTCAGTGTCATCTATGTAGTCGGACCAGTTAAATTAAGTAAATAAATAATATATGAATTAAACCTGACGTTAATAAATAATAAAATGTGTAATTAGACATGAGCGCCTAAATGAATTTTCAGCATACACATCTAGGGGTATTTTCGTAATTTTACATGTATAGTGTTTACTAACTTGATAAGGGAGACTTATGAATGATATCCTTAACAATGGCCTAAACTTAAGAATTGCTTGGTTTTAAATGACCAAATGAATTATTTATTACCATAGACTAGTATAAGGGCATTTTGATAAATTTGCACATAATTATCATAATTGAACTTAATAATCAGAGTAAGCTAATATTATGATCGTATATGTATGAATGAATGATATGACATGATTTAAATGCTTGTGTTCACCACTGAGTATATTATATACTCAACATACCCATTTCGGTACATAGGTAAGGATAAGAAAGGCTCAGCCTCATAAAGTGTGCAATACAGAAGGTGGTTATGTACATATTATAAGTTTGGCACTCATTGTACTTAGGTAGGAATGGGTATTCTATGTATAGGTAGATTTTATATATATGTCATAAATAGTGGTTTTGTAATAAGTATATTATCAGACTATTTTGAATGTGTGTGGTTCTCTTGTGCTTGATGATATGGTATGCAACCTGAGGCTCTAATTTATGATTGATTGATTATGGCCTGAGGCTTATGCAATGATGACTAAGCTAATGCTAGGTTGATATATGGGGGACCAGAAGGGTCCAGGTGATGAGATTTATACTTATTGAAGAGTTTTACAGGTGTTAAAAGTTGTTATGTTGCCGAATTTTTGAAAAAATCCAACTTACCTCTAATTGTCAAATCTTGGCATAAATAAGGTAGTGTGACCTTAAGTTTGTCATATAAGAAAGTAGAATTAAATTTAGAGTTTAATTGAATAAAATAATAAGAATTTGGTAAAAGTTAAATGAATGAACCAGAAGGACAATTTTATGATGAGTGACCTGGTGGGAAGTGCACCGCTTATTAGGTTTCTTTGGGAATCTAGTAAGAGGTGTCACAGGTTTACCATAGAAATTGATTGATGTAACTTTGTAAAAAAATGTCACAAGTGCTAGATCGATGGGAATCTAAGTCACTTACCCCTTAATGACTTAACTAGTTTATCATCTCCCAAGCCATTTTTAACATTAGGAATAGACATAATTGGGGAAATAAGGCAGTCAACTACTAAAGCGCATAAATACATAGTGGTAGTAATTGATTAATTCTCAAAATGGGTTGAAGCTAAATCTTTCAACAATTTAGGAGCAAAATAGATGGTAAAATTTATTGAAATAAATATCATCTACAAGTATGGATTGCCATAACAAGTCATTATGGATAATGAAGTATAAGTTTAAGGTGAAACTAGATAGCTTTTATAAAAATACAAAATTGAGCATCACAAGTCTTCTCTATACTAACCTCAAGCTAATGGGGCAGTTGAAGCAACCAATAAGAATATTAAGAAAATTTTGCAAAAAATGATAGTTACCTATAAGGATTGGGTGGACATGTTACACTTTGCACTATGAGGATACAGAACAACTGTCAGAACATCTATGCAAGCCATACCTTATTCATTTAATTACAAAATGGAAGCAATGTTACCAATCGAAATTAAAGTTCCTTTACTCAAGGTTGTGTTGGAAAATCCGTAAAGAACCACCTAAGCAAAAATTAGGCAAACCTGTTAGAATGAAAACCCTCATGGGTGTGCTATGCAAAAGTTAGAGTTAAAATAAAAATAAAAGCTAGAGAGAAAACCTATAAGGGCTCTTTATGCACACCTATAAAAAAAGTGTGCTTCTAACTACGAAGTCAATATCCCTCTCTTTAAAGCATCTAATCCTTGAATGGTTTCAGCTAAGAAAACACCAAAAGGATTATGATTAGAGCATGTTTCAATCAAAATTTAGAGAACCTTAAAATGACAAAGTTCATCTTTAAAGGTGACTATCAACAAATTACTAAGGATGTATAGTAACATGCATTTAGCCCACTCTATTGAGTTGATAGGAAATTTATGAGCAAGATCTAAAATCACTTATAGAGAAATTGGTCCTATACCTGGAATTACTTTTTGAGCCATAAAAAGAGAAATGCCCAAAGAAAAGATAATATTCATAGGATAATGCTCCTCATAAGATGGAAGAGCTAGTGGATAATCTGAAATAACTTGATAGTTCAAAACAATAGTAAATTCTTCCATAGTCAGGATAATTTCTTAGTGATTAAAGACAAACACATGGAAGATAAGGTCCTAATATTACACAACAGCATTCAAAAAGTTATGGTCAATCTTCACTTTTCTCAAGAATCTACGGGTGGAAAAGGGAGCAAGGATGTTCGAAGTCTAAAAAGCCTTTGATTATAAAATTTTGGACAATTGTTGATTAAAAGAGAGAGACATAACGAAGTATGGCATGAACAAAGAAGAAGGGAGGTATTTATAGGCCCTAACCCTTACTATTCCTTTTCTTACTAAGACAAGGAATCCAAAATAAGCGAGGAAGTCTATACGGACCTCAAAACATCCAAAGTCAATGTCATGGTTTGTACAGACTAATTAAGATAGGTCCGCAATAGTGCCTATTACCAATTAGGAAGAACATCCACATTGACCTTTATGCATCATATCCGTATGGACTAAGAACTATCAACTTTTTCTAAGCAAGTCTTGCTACAAATGGCACTCATTTGGTATCACTAAACCTCTAGCAAAATAGCAACAATATAGATTATTGTCATTTATGGTCCGACGTTATTAATTTATAGCATGAATATAATATTCAACTATGGCAAGTATTTTGTCATCAAGGATGCAAAATTGTATTTAAAATAAAGGATTGTGTACAAATGTTTGTGTATATAAAAGTTAGGCCTATTCACAAGAAAGAAAATAATAATAATAATAATAATAAAGTTGTCATCTATTCTACTCTTCAGTATCATTCTCATCCTCAGTATCCTCATCTTCAGTTGAGAGCACTAACTTTTCAGAAATCTTTAAGGCTCTGAATTTTTTCTAAGTCTTATGAAGAGTGACAACTCTCCTTGACAACTCACTCTACAAAAGAATGAAGGATCAATGCATGATATACATACATACACACTTGTACAAATTAACCATTACAGGAAAATGCTTATAGCAAAGACTTGAGTCTCATCAATCATTACCCTTTTGAAAGCTTCTACTTCACAAGCATTCATTTATTAGAGCCTTCTTTACATGTTCCAGTCAAGAAAAAAGTGTCACATCGAATCAAAACAACACAATGAGCAACAAAAAAAACCATACTAATGTGGTGTTCTCTAGCTCAAAGGGAACTGGCTAATTGTCTTTAATATGAAGGTGAGTAAAAGATAGCTCTCTATCCATGCCTATCACATGTAACTTAGCTCTAATATATCAATCAAGGTGCCCATAACTTCATCAGGCAGTGATGACTAACTAACAAGCAAATTAGAAACTCTATTCCTAGTAGTACGAGCATTAAAAGGTGAAAACTGAGAATAAGGAGAACTAGAAATAGTTCTCAACCTTTTTTCTTACTGAAAAAGGTTTAGCTTCAAAGGTAGTGGTAGTAAGCTACAACACAATACACAATTAGAAGACATTTTTCAAAAATAATAAGCAAAAGACCAAGCTATTTACCTGAGGAGGAAGAGGTCCTGAGGTATAAGGAACTTGACGCAGTAGGTGAGTAGATGCCTAAAAAAGTAACTCTCTCCATCACTCTCAACCAGTGTGCTCTTTGGGATACCTATAATCATGCCTTACACAAACTCTAAATCATCGATGTACCTCCCAAATAACATTAAATCGGGAGGACTCTGAGGGACATGTTATGCATTAAGCCCCGTATGCCAGCCTATTAGTTTCTCTCCCATAAACCACGAGTAAGCCTCTAGAGTGGTTAGCAATATCTTACAAGAAGATAATTCTCAAGCAAAATGTAAAAATTTTGGCATCTCTTCAATTAAGAAGACCACCATGCCAAGTCAATTTGCAAAGGTAAGTGTTAGTTATAATCACCTAAATTACTAATAATGAGTTTTCATGTGCAGGAAATAATCACATCAAACCAAGTCTTAAAACTAAGATACTAGTGATGCTACATTAAAGAAGATCCATTCTAATGTCCTAAGGATAGTTGAACCCATTTGTAAACCACTAGGTATCGATGAGGGTTGACTAGCTCACAAAGTCGAGGCAGTAAATACAGCTCATATGCCTAAACCTACAAAAGCAAAGGCATAACATTAAAATTGTAAATGACTACATTGAGTGAAAAAGGATCGAAACAAATTACTTACCAAAACACCTGACACAAAGCCTTTCACAAATCGATGGCTTTTCTTAGTGCGAACAGCTACGTCTAAGCTCAAAAACCCTAGCCAAGAGAGAAACAACACCAGTTCCAAAAGCCAATGTTTTCAACTTGCTCCAAGACAGGAAGAAAGCTCTAACTCATATTGCCATTGGCATTGGCAAATAATGTTATGTCCATCAAGTAGAGAAGGAAGCAACACATATACTAATCAACCTCGGATCGACTCGATAGAGTCATATCCATCCACCTCTCATTCAAGTCTGTACATCAGATACTCCTAAAGTGTTCCTAAAGGATAAAACCCAATTACTCCCTCACGTCCTATAATCGAAGTGAGGGGTAGTGGTAGCAAGCGTAGAAAGCAATAGCTTACCCCGTGCATGGCACTTTAGTGATAAAAGCCCAATCGAAGGGCATTATAATCACTTTTCTAAATGATAGGTGGAATGTGTACGTCGTGTCCATCCACCTATCCATAAGAGCCCTAAGAGCCTATACATCCCAGGAAAAATCTTTGCCAACCAAGTGATCCAAGAATGTCTAGAATTCCATCACTTTCACCCTATTTTTAACCTAGATAGGCAACGCAGTGTACCATTGTTATAGTCTAAACAAGGTGCCCCCACATTTAAGATGTGCCTACAGAAGGTAAACATATATAAGTAAGAAAAATGTCCGCACGGACTAAGGATTCAATAAAAAGTCTGCATGGATAACAAGCAAATGGGCCATAATAAGTCTGTATAGATTATAAATATCCAAAATGTATAAATATGTAACAAGTCCACATAAACTCTAGATAGCTTCTAATAAGTCCACATAGACTTTTTAAACTACCACAAGCAGAACATCTCAACATCCTATGCTAACCATACTAGAACTAATAATTAAGACAAGGTCCGTATGGACCTAAGATGCCCTTAGCGAACCAAGTCTACATGGACCTATCAAATCAGAGATTCCATATAGTGTAAAAATAAAAGGAAAATGTAGCCAAATCATAATGTGACACATATAGGCAAGAAAATGCACCTAGGGGCATACTTTCAAGCATGCATGGTGGGCTAAATCTACCAAATAGGAGTTAGGTCATTGAGGGAGACTCTATTCATCGAAATAGTGCTCCGTGGGTGGTTGACAACCTTGGAGGGCATAAAACCCTTTAAAACTAGCATGAAGATGTCCTCTATCAGAGGAGGAGATGAGGAAGGGGATTCTTTACTTGCTGGAAGATGAAAAGTCATTAAAGCTTCTTCCCGTGAAATGGTTTTGTTGAATGAAGTTAAGAGAGAGTCATTAGAGGGGAGAGTCACCATTAGACTATGTTTTTTTGAAAGAAAATAGAAAAAATAGAGGAATGCAAATGAAAAAGAAAAAGAAAAAAGAAAAATAGCTATTGATCTATCATGAAAAGTTCACATAAACTTCATTTAAGTAATATCTGTATAGACTTACGTCAAGTATCATCCACATGGACCTACTAATTTCATGTTTGCATGGACTTATGTTTCTTTTATCTACATAGACTCAACTGACTTACAACTATATAACCCTCATAGATTGCTCAATGCTGCATCAAGAGCCAAGTATATATCTCAAAATTTGCTATATAAAACTAATACTAATTCCTATCATATTCTCTTTTCCAAGATTTAAATTTTCTTAGATTTGACTCTATGTCCAATATGATTTTCTAGGATTCAACTCTATGTTCAATCCAATGTTGTCATATTCAACTTCATAACTTTCTTGGGTTTAACCTAACAAGCTAATCCACAATTCTTTCTGGTTTAGCCTAATAAGCCAATCCATAATTCTTTTGGGTTTAGCCTAACATGCTAATCCAAAATATTCTTTCACCTATTTAAACCTCATCGATTAAAAAACCTTAGGTGTGATTAAAATTCCTATCAAAACCTAGTCAAATTGTGTCAGTCGAACAACCTTTGGTGTGATCAAACCATCTTTCATTCGATTAAACCATGTTAGTCAAACAATATTAGGTACTTATATTCAGAGGGAAGAAGCAAACTTTTGTAATGATTTGGAGGCATACATTCGTATTTGATGTAGCTTTGCTTTAGATAAGTACTTTTAACTCGTGTACTTTGGCATAAACTGTTGTTTTAGCATTTCACAACACACACCAAAGTGGGCGCAACTGTAGACACCTCACCTTTTAGCCTATGATGATCACCAAAGATAGGCTTTTAAGCAATGGCACAAGCCTTTAGGAAGTAAGTCTACATTAAACTTATTTTAAGGTCCGTATAGACATACTCTACCTAAGTACATACTAGCCCAATCAGCTCTACCAAGCCCAAGGCCCATGGTCTGCTCGAACATGGTTAAAGTTCATATTTGTACCAACTCACTAAGACTTGGCCCAAAGCCCATAAACTAGTGGGAAAGCATACAACCTAGGTCCACATGTACTAAGTCGTACATGTTTGCACGGACTTACTAATGTAAAATCTTCTAAAAGTGGGATTTTCCTATTTAGACTATAAATCCTATTCTTATTAGGATTATGCTTCTTTTAAATGGGAAAACTCTAAAATCTAAGCCTATAAATACCTTTATTAGGTATGAAAAAAGGGGAAGGCTGAGAATCAAATTCACAGTGGCTAAGAAATCCATCCGTGACTCCAGGAGAGGACTCTAACTAGGATATGATCTACTAATCCTATTTGCCTCACTAAAAATAATTCCTTTTATACTCCTACACCTTTGTGCTTTTACTTAAAGAGTTTATTCATAAGGTAATATATGAGTCTCTTTTGTATATCATTAATACTATTTTTCATGGACTTATGATCTCCAAAGATTGATCACAAGTGAGATGATTCTATATAATCCCCACTTTGATCATAGGAGTAAGTCATGATTTTTAGTTCTTTCATAGTGTACAATTAATTACCCTTATATCATATTCATTCTGTTATCTTTGCCTTAATTGTACGAACTTAATTATAAATATGATAACATCTATACAAACTTACTTTCTTAACATGTGTATGATATGTTGTCCATACAGACTTATGTTTCGTAATAATGTTTTAAGTGTTTTATATATCATGATTTAATGTATCTTGTTTTACTTGTTAATATTATTCTATGATGTTAGCATGTTGTATAATTATTTTATTCTTTAAAATACATGTTGTTAATATGTCAAAATTATTGTATAATCCACATGAACTCACTCTCATGAGGAACGTAGTCTATACGGATTATCTTGTCTCATTCTTGTATATTCTATATTTAAGTCTAGACGGACTCTCTTTCATAAGGAATGTAGTCCATGCAGACATCTACTTTGAATTTTAGTTTCACATGTATTTATTCCTTGTCTTCTTTATGATTTTTTATGAATCCTTTATTTGGTATCATTAAACCTCTTCTTTTGAGTTGTATGCAAGTGACCCTTCTCACTGGAGTGGAGGTCCAGATGGACATAATATCCCTTATAAGTAGTAGTCTACATGGATATTAACCAAAGCTATATAAAGTATGCACGGACTAATCGACATACAGACATGACCATTTAAGTGCTTTACTTTATTTTTTTGGTTTTGTACTTATTATATCCTTTAATTTATTCTTGGTTGTAATAATTAGTTAAACAACTTGTTTTACATGCCAATTGCTTAATTTTCACATCAAATGATTTTCTACATAATTAATTGATGTTTTTATAACAAAACATATTTGAGTTTTCTTAATCAAAAGTCATATAAAAATGTGCTTTAATAAAGCCCAAACTCCTAGAGATGAGAGTTAAGCAATTACCACTAATTCCTATGGAATTATGGGTAATTGTTAGGTCAAATAACAACTAATGAATAACCCACTTTCTGGATGTATAATATACCTTGTTGTAATGTGCTTTAAATAACACAATTTTTTCTTATACATACAAAGATGATATGGATGCTTAAATATAATGCATGCCTGCTTGATAAGGGACTGATAAATGTTATAATATAAAATGGAAGGCATAAATAAGATCTAAATTTTAAACCTTTCTAGTATAGAAGATTAGAGGTCCTGGTATAGAGGTCAGGTGGTAACTCCATTAACCACTCTCATCCCTAGTAAAAATATCATAATCTCTAAAATCAATCTACTAGTCTTATTAACCCATGCTTAAATACTTTTTTTTCAGAACTCTACCTTTTATGTTGTTGCTTAAAGCCTACTTACAAAGGTAAGATCTGAGGCCTCTTATTATACATTCTTACTATTTTTGTAGACCTCGGATCTTTAAGGATTTATCACAAATGAGGTTATTCTATGTAATCCCCACTTTGATCATAGGAGTAGGTCATCATTTTAAGTTGTTTCATATTGTACAATTGACTCTATTTTTATGTTACTGTTATTTTTTTTCCAAATTGCACAGACCTATCTATAAGCATTATCACATCTACATAGACTTGCTTTATTGATATGTGCATGCCTTGTTTTTACATGAATTTATGTTTAATAATAGTGTCCTATTTGTCTTATGTATTATCTTTTAATGTATTATATTTACCATATTGACATAATTCTCTGATGTTATCATATTGTATAATTATTTTGTTTAATAATATGCATATTGTTGGCATACTGAAACTGTTAAATGGTCCACATGGACTCCCTCTCATGAGGAATGTAGTCCTTATGGATGATCTTGTCTCATTCTTGTTTATTCTATTTACTTAGTGTACATGAACTCCCTCTTATAAGGAATAAAATCCGTACTAATGATTTTGTCTCATTCTCATCTATTTTGTCTTTAAGTCCGCATAGACTCCCTATCATAAGGAATGTAGTCCACATTGATATGTTTGTGTTAAGCCTATTTATTATGTTATGTAGTCTGTACGGACTCCCCCTTACAAGGAATGTAGTCTACGTAGACATTTACTTTGGATTCCAATTTTCACATGTATTTGTATTACTCATCCTCTTTATGTATCCTTATGAAACCTTATTAGGTATCATTAATCTTTTCCTTGGAGTTGTATGCAAGTGACCTTTCTCACTGGAGTGGAGGTTCGGATAGACATAATAACCCTTACAAGTAATAATCCGCACAGACACTTGTAAGAGCTG
>CANXYI011126691.1:0-12607 GCA_948208565.1 Hura crepitans | reverse complement strand
TGGATTTTTGGGAAATAACACTTTTATGACTTTGGTGCTATATTGGCCAAATAGCCTCTAAAATTGGAATGATAATTATTGCCATGATAATGGACTATTGGGAAAGAAACAGTCCTTATTTTGATGTTATGTAATTATGTTAACTTTTTATAAAGCTTTATGTGATTTGAATATGAATAATTTGAATATAACTAAGATAAGCCAATGCCTATGTGAATATAGATAGCTTAGTTTGGATAGGTTGATGATCAACTAGGGAGTTTAATAGATGCTATGGTCCTTTAAAACCTAGATATGGCTTTTAGGCCCCTATTTAGGGCTTATAGACCCCCCCCCCCCCAATTTATGTCCTCTAAGCCCTAGTTCTTGCCTTTTAGGCACATTAATATTATTATGACCTTGGAGTCCCTATTATGACTTTCTGGTTCCTGATATGACCTTTGTGGTCCTTGATTTGATTTATCCCCTATATGGCCTTTGTGGCCCATGGAATCTCGTTATCCAGTATTAGGACAATTGTCTATTAAGTATGGGTAATTAATGGATATCATAATTAAAATAAAGATATAAAACTAATTAAGCATGATAAAGAATTTGTAAGCTTACATATCTTGTTAAAACATTTTGAATGTTAGTGAATAGTTTATGCACTTACATCTAATCAATAATCAACTAAGAATGAACATGAATACAAAATGATCTTAATGTGTATGTAAATGTGTGCATATGATTAATCTTTATGTTTATAGATACACCACTAACCTGTATAGCTTACCACCTCATTTGTTGTTTTTGAGATATGTAGGTTAAAAAGTAGACAAAGAAGTGATAGCTACTAATCCCAATAGTTCAAAACCTTTGAAGATTCTTTTTGGTATATATAATGATTTGGATATAATTTTTGGATGTTATTAGAATGACACTTACATGTATATAAGGTTTTGAGCCTAGTATGTTCAAGTGATATATGTTTATTTATCCTTAAAAAAGATTTATATATATATATATATATATGTTATGTTTAATATGAATGGTATCTTAAGATTTTGATGTTTATTTGTTTTGAGATGATCTATAAGGGCATAAAAGTATGATGATGAGATAGAGATAATATTTTAGTATGGATGTGTTGAGGCCTTTAGAAATGTGTTTTTCTACAAGTTAAAATTTGGGATAGTGTCATCGAGCAACTATTATGCTGTTGAATTTTCAACACGATGATGCCAAGTAGTTTGACCAATTATGTGGTTTTACCAAAAAGTGATTTTAAGGTTATGTGCAAACAAGTTCTATAAGCATGTTCATTGTAAAGTCTTAAGTAAGAAGGTGTTTATGAGAATTCGATATCAGTCATGTGTCATCCTCTATTCAGATCTAGGAGTAGGTTGGGTATGGGGCATTATAGCAATTATACATGTGAATTTGCATCATGCTTATAAAATATAATAACCACTAGGGAAGTAAGTGAGGCAAGAAATACATATGGATTAAAGTATGATTGTGACAACTATTGGAATGATGGAAATGTGTTACATGTGTACATTTATGGAAATGTGTTACTCTTTGTGCTTGTTGTTTATCGATTATCATTAATAGTTTATGTAAACTAAGTATTGCCTAATGCATTGGTTGTATTCCATTCATAGGTTAAAGACTCCAGTATCTATAGAGAAAGAACTATAAATGGGATCCATAATTATGTTAAAGCATAATATCTTTTGCATTCTTACATTTTATTTGATTCAATTTATTTCCTTATGTTGTAAAATTTTAAGTATAGATTTTTGTTTGAAAAGTTCATATGAGCTTAAGGATTTGAATTTGTAAGTTTGTTGGCCTTTTTGAAAGGTCTATGAATGGTTTAGATTTTTATTTGGATTTATTATTGCAAAAATGATTTTGATTTATGAATAGGAGAATGACAATCTAGATACTATGTTGTAAATTAATGTTTGTTGAATGTGTGTATTGAGAACAAGTGCGTGCCTTAGGCATGTAATGTGACACTCTTACAGTTGGTGTCTTAGGATTTCAATTAGAGGGGCAACACATTTTGTGGTATCAAAGCCTGGTTCAGGTAATTATTGCCTATAAACCTTATGTCCATTAAGCATGTGATTGCATTTGAATGAAAAGATGTGCATAATTGCTCTATGTTGATTTTAGGCAACCATGTCTCAGAGTATCCATTAGGCTGTGAATAAGAAGGTATAGAGTTTCACCCTAATTTGTGTGTTTAATTTGTAATAGCCTTCTACCTCTAATCCTATCTCACCTAGACCACTAGCTCAAAGGCAACGGGTTATAGTAATGAAACTCATCTAGCTATTAAGGCATACTATTACTAATATATCACAACCATAGCCTCTAGCTCCATAACCTAAGCCATAAAAAAGGTCTATTTGTTAAGAGGCTCACAAAGCATAGAGCCAAAGAATTCAAAGGGTTAAAAGAGGAAGACTCAGTAGGTGTAGAGTATTGGTTAGAAAAAACCACTAGAATCTTTGAATTGATGGGATGCATTGATAAGGAGAGCCTCTTATGTGCAAAATACTCCTCTAGCAAAAAGCTTATAACTAGTAAAGGATAGTGACTAGAGGGAAACTAGTAGAAGCTATAACCTAGGAGTTCTTTTAGGTTGAGTTCTATTATAAAGAGGCTTAGTGTAGAGAATTTCTTAACCTTAAGTAGTGGCAGATGACTATCTTTGAATATGAGAAAGAATTTTTGAGGTTACTCAAATATGCAAAAAACTTGTTCCCTACTAAGGTTTTTAGATGCAAGTAATATTAAAATAAGCTCAATTACAACATTTAGGCCAATGTGGCTACTTATAGGATAAAGGATTTCTTAGAGCTTATGTCTGCTATAATGGAAATAAAAGATATTAATGAGAAAAATCAAAAGTGGAGAAATAGATATCAATACAATCGAGGGCAAAGGAAGAGCAATGCCTCTACCTCTAATAAGAAGTAGAAGGGCTCTTATGCACAGGGTTAGACACAAAGCTTTACTGCAAGGAACTAGATTGGTTACAAAGGAAATCGTAGGGCAACATTGGTAGCTAGTAGCCTAGGATTGGCTACTAAAAACACTGTAGCATAGTTATATGAGCATTGTAATAAGCCATATAGTGGTACTTATTGGAGAATAACTAGAGCCTATCTTAAGTATGGATCCACTAACCATAAACTCAGGGATTGGCCTAAAATGAAGATTGAGAGAGAGCAATCCTAAGAGATGAGGCTTATTGCACTAATTGGTAGGAGACTTAGGAGGAAAAATAATATAGGAGGTACTTAGAGAACTGCTTTTGAGATAGTTCAGAGGCTTGAGGCATATACCCCAGCCTACACTTATGCCATATGGGCTAAAAAGGAGGATGATGCTCTAACTTTCATCATTGCTACTTTCTCACTCCTTGACATATCAATTCATACATTGATTGACCTTGGGTCAACTTATTCCTATATATGTATTGCACTATCACATTATTGAAATCTTGAGGCTAAATGAACTAAGCATGACATATAAGTAACTAACCTATTAGGGCATAATGTTGTAATAAACAAAGTGTACAGGAATTGTTTATTAAAGCATAAGGGCTATAAGTTCTTAGCTTACCTAATTAGGCTACATTTTGATGAATTTGATATGATATTAGGAATAGATTGGCTATACAAGCATTTGTAGTTGTAGGTTGAAGGCTTAAGAGGATAACTCTTAAAACAACTGATGATGAAGTGACTATTATAGAAGAGAGATAAGATTTAATCTCTAATGTGATATTTGCTATTGTGGCTAAGAAATTGGTTCAAAAAGGTTGCCTAGCATACCTAGCACTTTTAAGGACATAAGAAAGGCTGAACCTAAATTACAAGAGATACCCATTATAAAGGAATACTAGGATGCTTTTCTTGAAGATTTACCTAGATTGCCACTGGAAAGAGAAGTGCAATTTGCCATTGATTTGATACCCAGTGATACACCAATATCTATTGCAACTTACAAAATTGTATATATAAATTTGAAAGAGTTGAAGATTCAATAACAAGAGCTGTTGGATAAAGGGTATATTTGTTCCAATGTTTTGCTATGGGGTGCACTAGCTCTTTTTATGAAGAAGAAAGATGGAACAATAAAACTATGCATAGACTACTAACAGTTAAACAAGCCAATTATGAAGAATAAGTACATTCTCCTTAGGATTGATGACTTATTTGATTAGTTTAAGGGAGTAAATGTATTCTCAAAGATAAATTTAATATTAGGCTACTATTAGTTGAAGGTAAAAAAATGTAGAATAAGTTATGTGCATTGTAGTTTTTTGTGATGTCCTTTGGTTTGATTAATGCACCAGCATCATTATGGACCTTATAAATTGGGTCTTCCATTCTTATTTGGACTAGTTCATAGATGATATTTGGTATACTCCAAGGATAAGGAGGAGCATGATAAGCACTTAAGATTAGTACTATCAAAGTTGAGAGAAAAGCAATTATATGCTAAATTTAGCAAGCATGACTTTTGGCTTGATGAAGTGGTATTCTTAGGCCACATCATTTTTACTGATGGGGTAAGAGTAGACCTTAAAAAGATAGAAGTAGTAATAGAGTGGAAACCACCTAAGAATGCAATCGAGATTAGAAACTTATTAGGATTGGCAGGATACTATAGACGGCTGATGAAAGGGTTTTCCATCATAGCCTCTCCATTGGCTAAGCTATTACAAAAGAATGCTAGGTTTGTATGGAGTGATAAGTGCTAAGCAAGCTTTAAGAAACTTAAGGTCATATTGATTGAAGCTCTAATTCTTACACAACTAATCTTATGAAATGACTATGTGATATATAGTGATACATCACATAGTGGTCTTAAGTGCATATTAATACAAGAGGAAAGGTAGTGGCATATGTTTTGAGACAACATAAACTTTATGAGAAGAACTTCCCTACTCATAATTTTAAGCTTTCTACTATAGTTTTTTCCTTGAAGTTATGTAAGCATTACTTGTATGGGGAAAAGTGTTTATTTACACTGACTAAAAGAGTCTCAAATATCTTCCCAAATAAAAGGAACTTAATTTATGGCAAAGAAGATGGATTGAGCTACTCAAGGATTATGATTATAAAATTGATTATAATCTAGGTAAAGCGAATGTGGTAGCTGATGCTTTGAGTAGAAAATCCTTAGCAGCTATAACTCTTAAGAGAATTTCTTTTCTAATGAATTATATTCCTTAAAATGAGTCATCTATATAGTATGTTTTTGTTTGTGAAGTATTATAGGCCATGAATATTCATTTGAAGCTTGCCAATGATGGAGCTATTGTGGTTGAATTATGGGTGAATCCTAGTTTGATATAGAGAATGAAGGAAGCCCTAGGGAATGATGAAAGGTTGACATCCATAATAAAGCTAATTTAAGAGGGAAACCCTAGTGAGTATAAAATGAGAGATGGTAAGTGTACTATTAGGATAGGTTGTGTATGCTCAATGACAATGAGCTCAATAGATTGATCCTAGATGAGTAACACAGTAGTTATTATGCCATGCTTTTGAGTACTACCAAGATTGACATGTCAACAAGTAAAAGCCGAGCATCAAGTTACATCAAGTTTTCTACAAACCTTGGTTAGACCTAAGTGGAAATGGCACAAAATTACCATAGACTTTGTAATTAGGCTACTAGTGACACAAAAAAACATGATGCCATGTGGATAATTATTGACATGTTAATAAAGTTAGCCCACTTTTTACTTGTATCACCAAAAATTTAAAATAATAATGGAAAAATAAGAAAAGTAAAAAATTTAAAGGATATGATAATGATTTTTGAATAAATGAAGGACAAAAAGGAGTATTTTACCTAATTGAAAAGTCAACCATTAGATGGATGCTTAAGGGATAATCTTAGGCATCTTTCTATATCATATATAAAGGAAAAAAAGCACAATAGAGAGAAAGAACACAAACTTACATCTTCCTCTCTACTACTCTCAAAGAACACATACATTTATTATCCCTTGATTCACTCTCTAATCAAGGAAAAATGCTTTTCCCTTTATCATCTTTTAATTCCTTATATTATAGCTGCCTATTGATATGAGCATTGGGTTATTCTTCATTTGGGGTTGCTGCATTTTGATGAGAAAGAGGCAAAGGGTGAGAGTTTAAGGCACAAATTGAAGGGAAAATGAGTACTCAAAGATTGATTAATTGCCAAATCATTCTTTAATGATTGTCGAGTATGTGCATAAACTTAATTCTATTATTTCTGTAGTAATTGGTAGAAAATTTAGTTTTAGGGTTCATGTTCTTATTCTCTGAAATTTCTAATATTCACGATGAATTTGATTTTAAATTATGGGTTTTTGATGTGCTTTTCATGTGATTGCTACTCTAAAATTTGTTTAAATTCATTAGAAACACATTAGGATTCATAATTGAGATTTTTTGCAATTTGTGTTAAAAAATCGTGATGAGAATCTATTTATTTGCAGGCCTTAAGCTGTAACCCTATAAGACTGATGACACTAATACCTATCAACTATGAATAGTCTCTAGAATTTTAAAGGCCTCATAGGCATGAAACAACAATCATGGCTATGACCCCTCACTATTACCTAGGACTTTTATTCATTTAAGTAGAAATTAACTATTTTCAAATAGGTTCTTCATATGAAATTATCACCAAAGTTTCTAAGGAACTATTGACATGTTTTTAACTAAATTATCAAGTAAATAAAATGATTTCTACTTGAGTGAATAGGTAAAGTTTTGAATCAAATAGGACAAAAATAATTTGGAAAGTAAGTTAAGCTTGTGCATTTAGGAGTATTTATAGACTGGTTAATTAGTCCATCAATAATTATTAACCATTCTGTTAAATTTAGTTAACCACTATATTGATTTGGTTTTTAACCAATTTTTTGGATCAATTTTTCTATTAACCATTAAAATCATTAAAGCTTTTAACATATAAATATAATAAAATTATACAAAGTATAAAATCATTTTCAAATGGTTAAAAAGGCTTCAAAATAAAATTGCAAATGTAATATAATACTCAAAATAAAAAAATGAAAAGAAAAATAAAGTTGATGTAATTAATCACATGAATTAGATATATTAAACATGAAAGTAATGCTAAGTATATCATACACTTATCAAAGTATATATAATTAATTTAAGAAGACAATTTCATTATTTATTTATTGAAAATATGCATTACAATACTGTAGAGACTAATGTATCATAATATTTATAAAATAAAACATTTTTAGGCATGAAAATATAAAATATAAAATTTATATAAATTAGTTAATCATTGATTAATGGTTACATGTTGGTTTCTAAAAATAAAAACTATATATAATAAATATCGATTTGGTTAACCAAAAAATTAATTCAATTTTGGATTAGTTCACCAGTTAATCAAAAATTCGGTTAACCATGAATACCCTTATATATGTTTACCTATAATGCAACCTCTATATATGCTGTATTGGCCATTTAATGTAATAATTGGTAAAGCTTTTAAGTTTTGCAAAGAATAATGATTCTATGGCATGAATGACTTACACTTGATATCATAACTTGATTAATGAATATGACATGAACAATAAGGTTATACATATTTGAATCTCATGCCATGTATTTGAGTACTTAATGAGCCATTAAGATCATTGACATTAAAATTTGATATGTGGCATTAAAATGGCATATTGTTATGCAATTAATAATTTGAGATGATGTTTAATAAGGAACTCATGTATTCTTAAACTAGCATTAGGGTTGGGATAAGTTGGCATGCTAATTAGGTCTTAGCAGTATTGCATCACTATCATTACTATCATATCTTTTGTAGTGGTACAACTATGTAAGCTTAGAGATCACTGCACAATTGATCATTATAGCGGTTAAAGCTATGTAAGCCCTAAGGGTACTGTACAATTGGTTAATGTGTGGGTATAGTTGTATAAGCTCTGAGAGCACTGTGTAACTATCTCACTGATAAATTGATTTATGGTTAAGGACGTGTAAGTCTTAATGACAACATACAACCAATTATCCAATCTGTAGTGGTCTAGGATATATTGGATTAAGTAAAGCAAAGTAAAGGAACATGAATAGAAATTAATAAATAAATATAATCATTGTTGACGTTTTAATATGAGAAAGTATCTTACATGACTTTTATGTAATAGGTTCACTTTGTTGTTTATCTATGCATGTATATATATTCTTGTTTATGCATAATGACCACTGCCTATGAGGTAAATGAGGTAAGAGCATACATGTATAATTCATACTTAACTATGAGTTTTGATGGACTATAAGTAGTATATTATGAACTTAAACAAATATGATGTTTTATTATGATGGATGTGTTGTTTGGTGGTAATCATATTTATGTACCATTAAGCAAGTTTTGCTTAGTGTGTTGGTTATTTCCATGCACAGGTTAGATACTCCCGGTTAAATAAAACATGTGTTGCAAATGGGGTTTGCGGTCGAGTTTAAGCATAATATCATCTGCATTTATGTTTATGTTTTCAATAATTTTATTTTTGGTATGAATTGAAACACTTAAAAATCCCAAGTTTATAAATAACTTCTAAGGGTGTGAATAGTGTTTCTTAAGACTCGGGTTACACTAATTTAGGTAGATGAAAGTATTATTTATAAAATGGTTATAAGCAAAATTAAATGAGAAAATAAAGTCATTAAGTGGGTCAAAATTAGAAGTGAAGTTTTTACGATAGTTTAAAATGAATAGTGATTTAGTCTAAGGCTGAAAGAAAAATTCTAAATTTTTTTCCTAAATTGAGCCAAAAATTATATAACATGATGCTCAAATATTCCTAAGAGTCTAATAGAATCAAAATTTGAGTTTTTAGAGATCAAGAAAGTTTTATAAAAATCAAATGAGAAAAGAAAAAAGGAGAAAGGTAAGGGTAATATTATAAACTAATAAAATGGAAGGACTTATAGGGACATTTGTGTAAAGATATTTTTGTGAGACTTCATTTACAACCACAAAAAAAGAGCAAACTTAAGAAATCAAAGGATATGGAATCAAAAAATCAAAAGGAGTATATCGAAAGCATATTGAAAAAGGGTAAGCATGGGAAATCAAGGAAAGGTTACTGAGATTGATTTTTAGCAAAGAATTTTAAAGATGCTATTAAATGAGAATAAGAAAATTGGAAAGAGGAGGCTAAATTATTGATATGGAAATGGATGATTTGATTGATGGGTTTAAGAGAAATCGAGATGTACTATCCAAATTAAGGTGTGTTCCTTTTTATTTTCAAGCTTTATAACTTAAAGTTAAAAATGATATAATTTTCATTGATTTTGGGATCTTTGATGTGTGAACTATTTTATGAAATTAGGAGAAAGATTTCGATTATGTTTCAAACTAACGTTACAAAGAGTTTTTCTTTGTCCCTGCCATGGGAATAACTTAATTGAGGGAAAGTGATGAAACTGTGATATTTTAGTAAAAAGAAGAAAGGGAAAGGAGTTAGATTTGTTGTTTACAAATTTATGACTTAAGCTTCAATTTTTTCTTTTGGATTTCTTAAAGTGACATCTAGTATTGTGAGGGGCATAAAAGTAGGCGTATATGCATCAATTAAAAATAAGAAAGGATAAATATAAACTTAAGGGTTTGTATTGTAGCATAGGATGGGGTAGCTAGCTGCTATCAAGTAATGATATTTAAACTCTAAAATTTGTAAATGTAATCCATGTGAGAATGCTATTTTCTATTGTTAATTTAATTTAGTTAGATAATAAGGACTGAGTATGAAAGGATACCTTATGAGAATGGGTCTAGTATTAGATTGTGTGTGTTGATGTGCATATAGACTATAATTTTAGAGGTAAGCAATGAGGTCTTGAGCCTTAAATGTTGTTGGATGTAAGTGTGTGTGGGATGCTATTAGATAATAGACAGTTGAAGTTATTGCAACAATTGTGTAGCTACTACGGAAGTTTAATGGTAGCATGACAATATTACTAATATGTATATTGCAACAGCAGAGGATGGACTAAGTTCTAATTTTTCTTTCCTTTTTATTTCCTTGTGAGTTGCTGAGATATGTTGGTAGTGTGGCATGTCGCTGTTAAATGTAAGTATCATTGCAAACTTTGAGTGTAAAGCATAATATATATGGCTAGTAGTAGAATTTCAGCAAGTGAGTTTGGTAATTTGTGTTTTGAATTATCCGTATAAATTATTTTTAGTTTGTAGAAGTTAGAAATTTAAGTATGTATGTCAAAATTACTATGTAAATTGGGAACATAAAATTTTGATTATAATTGATTAAATACCCTAATGATCTTATGTTCTTAATTTTAAAAGTATGAAAATAAGTTATAGGATTAAAATGAGAAAAATACTTAAAAAATGCTATTTTGAACTTCTTGGCTGAATTAGTATATAATTGGAAGCTAATTAATTTGACAAGGAAATATTTATTTTTGCTTCAATTATGCTATTAAGACTTTAATAAGTATAAATTCTATGATTATGTTATGCAACTTGCATTTCTATTATAAGTTGAGGAAATGTGACTTGAAAATTATTTTGATTGGTATATATATCCAAGAAACCATAAGCTATGTTAATTTTTAGTTATGCGTGCATGGTAATATATGAGAAACATTATGTTGTTAATGTATGTATACCATGGACACTAGATTAAATGAAACATGATCACTCAAGAATAATAATATGTGAATTTAAAATTAAGTGGGGGTATGTGGGTTCATGTAATGGTCAAAAGGTATAGGTATATGGAATTTAATATATAATGTAATTGCTTGATATAATTTAATGAAATTGCATAAATTTGGTCATTTTATGAACATGCAAGTAATGAAAATTTATGTAAATTTTTAATTAAATGATACATGCCTAATTTTGATTCTTGAAGGTATTGTGCTAGGTAAAAGAATTTGATGCATGTGTGAACTATCAAAATAAAATTTACCATATGATATAGGCTTATGAAAGGTGGGTTGCTAATTTTAAATACTATAAGTAATATTTGTGCATTATGTATGTTTAAGGAATTTAAAAATGCTAAGAACTTGGCAGTATGTAAGTATATATTTTTAAATCATTAAAAAAAGCATAAAAATGCTCTGATACAAACTAATTGTGAGTTTTGATGCATTACAAAAAATAACCTTGCAATGTAAAATTTGATGTATGAGTTTCTAGGTATGAGCTAGTATATATGCATGTGATGTTTAATGAGTTATATGGTAAAAGAGGTGTGCATGTCAATTTTTACTATGTAACGGATAACTTGAGGAAATGTGCTTCTTTTACTTTGGTGTAATATAGATTATGATTATCTTTTATGAAGTCTTGGATATGTTAAATGAACATGAATTAAACATACTAGCATGAAGGAAACCATGGATGTTTCCAAATTGGTATGATGGCAAAAAATGGCCTATGTGAGATATTAATTAGAGAAATAAAAGTTATTTCCATGTTGGACAGCTTGAGAAAGGTAAGTTCATGATTTTGGTAATGAATATATATATGTACGCCATGTTTTATGTAATTTGCATGTTTTATTACATAAGTCAAAACTTAAGTACTAAAATGGCCATATGAATGTAGAAAACCTAGTTTGGATAGGTTGATTGGCCAATTAGGGAGGTGAACGGCTGCTAGGGTACTTTTTGTACCTTATTAAGACCTTTGGCTCTAATATAACCTTTGAGTCTGATGTGACCTTCGAGTCTAGTATGACCTCTGTGGTCTGATATGACCTTCAAGTCCAATATCACCTTTGTGGTCCAATATGGCCTTTGTGGCCTGATATGCCCTATTATCTAGCATCGGATGTTTGTCTATTAAGTATGCACAATTAAAAAGAAATAATGACAATGAAGAAATGGTGAATTCAATTATGCCTTATTAATTGAAACAAAAGTTATTTTTAGTTTATCAAATTGTATGATATTTATTTATGGTACATGTATAAGGGAAATACTTGAGATGTGATAAATGGAATGATGGAAGATGTAAAGCATATATTTTTGAAATTGCATGTTTATATATATATATATATATATATATATATATTTATATATATATATATATATATATATATATATGTATGTATGTATGTATGTATATATGTATGTATGTATGTATATACAAATACCTCTAATTGAATTTCATTTAGATGTTAGATAGTATATGATATGATTAAATAACTAGCATGACTTAACTTTATTGAGGTTATAATATTTGTACGAAGAGGTAATATGAATGTTTATATGAATGATAAAAATCATATTTTCAAAATATTTCTTATTTTATTATTTTATTGTGTATTATTGGTATGAATTTTATGGCGACAAGTAGAGTGAAAATTAGGTTAAGGTTGCATTACTAAGGAATTTTTCTTCAAACTAGTTTTTACCTTGCATAAGTACCGGTGTTGATAGAGTTAAGGGAGACATTAAAGATGCATCAAAGTCAATTATTTGAAAAAAATGGCTCATGCAAAGTTCTTAGTTTGCATTATTTTTATTCTTGTAATAAGATTCTATGTAATTTGAGTGGCTTG
>CANXYI011126682.1:0-16939 GCA_948208565.1 Hura crepitans | reverse complement strand
TTTATTTAATTAAAACTTTTAAAATGTATTAAAAGTTTAAAGATATTTAATCCATACTTTTAAATTTTTTTAAAAGTTTGTAAAAATTTCAAAATATTTAATTACAACTTTTTAAAAGTTTTAAAAGTTTATTTGTATTTAATTATGATTTTACTTTTTAAGTATAATGACTTTTAAGAATTTTTAAAGGTTTTTTAGTTACAAATTTTTATATTTAACATCACATTTGTCTTCCAATTAACCTATAAATTTTCACTCAAATGACTTTTCATAAAAAGAAAAAAGAAGACCCGTACTTAAAAGTCTAAAATTCTTCTTTGTAATCAATTCTAAAATTGTTTTTGCTATTGCTTTTAAAATTACTATTATTGAGTGACAAATTAGATTCATTCAAATGAAAAATATATAAAAAAATACATAAAACTTAAATTTTTTTTATCTCATTTAAAAATAAAAAAACTGAACTTATTAAAATATAAAAATAACATATTATTTAAATTTTGATCCGCACAGTTAAAATTTTAATAAATTAATCTAAAGAAAATCACTCAATTAAATTAAAAAATAAATGTTGTATTTTTATTTATTAATTATCTACTTATAAAATTAAATATTTCTTTTATTAAATAATGAAAAATAGTTATATGAGAAAATTTAAAGAAAATTACTCAACTTTTAATTAATAAAAAGGGCAAAAAATTACTATTAATCTCTAATTACATTAATTATTAAATAAAAATTTAAAAATAAATGTTATATATTTTTTCTATTATATTTAGATAAAATTAAATATTTCTTTTATTATATAATTAAATATTAGCTATATATAAATAAATAGAAAGAAAACTATTCAATTTATTTAATAAAAAATTGACACAAAAATGCCAAGTACCATCCTTCTTCTTAACCAGCAGAATAGGGGACGCAAATGGGCTGTTATTGGGTTGTATGAGGTGGAAATCAAGCATCTCCTGGACTAATTTTTCAATTTTAGTTTTCTAATGGTGGGAGTAGCAATATGACCTCACATTTACTGGTTCGGCATTGGATTTTAAGGGCATAAAATAGGCATGTTGTCTATGAGGAGGCAGTTGGATGGGAATTTGAAACAGATGAGAATAATGAGAAAAAAATGGTTTGGATTGGTTCTAGAATTGGGTGATGCTCCTTTGGCTGGTCCTTTATTTTAGGCCTTAAATTAATAAAAAATAACCTGGAAGTGATCCCTTTCCAGCCTTGATTCACCACCTTATTTAGGGCCTTAGTTGACATCATTCAAAGGCTGATCTTCTCCTTTAATCCCTTCAATTCTACAACCTTACCCTCTACATAAATGGACAACTTGTTGGATGCAAAGTCAAAAGTAATTAGGGAGTGGCATTTCATCCAATCAACTCCTAGTATCATGTCATAGCCCTCTAATTCTAGCACCTGTACATCAAACTGAAATTTTGTGCCTTGCATAGTCTATTTACACCCATTACACTAAGAAGTAACTGTCAACTTTCTCCCATCCACAACAGTGACTATATCAATGGCATTCTAGAGGATTGGCAACTTCAATTCCTTTGCAAGCTTATAATCGACAAAGTTGTGAGTACTTCTGCTGTCAATTAGAATTATAATCGGCTTCTCGTGCAGCTGGCTTTTCAGATTCAAAGTGTTATCACTCAGCCCGTCCTCTAATACATTCAGTGAAGGGGCAATATGTTCTTCAGCACTGTCTGTTTTCGTTGGAAGTGATTCTTCCACCTTTTACCAATCTTCCCCATCTACGGTTTCATCCTCCACTATGTTCACCAATATGAATTATTTTTTAGCACACTGATGTCCTAGTTTATACCTATCGCCACACTTGTAATAAGCTTTAGGATTGCAGGTAATTGGAGGAGTATTTTTGAATAGAGATTGGAAGTTTTGTTGTGCATGGAGGGTGTGAAATTACTTTTTAGAGTGGTGAAAGAGGAATTAGTGGGGGTGTTTGGTTGTATGGGTTTGAATTCCATGGTTTCAGGAAGGTTTTGAAAGTGGAGTTAGGTTTCAAGGCTGCCAAATATTTCTCCTACAGTCGAGCCTATTCAATAGTAGTATAGAGATTGGTGGGTTTGAACATCTTAATAATTGACTTAATTTCATCCTGAAGACCCCCACAACTAGATACATAATAAGACTCTGGCTGATTGGGATAGATCCTATCCATTTTTAGCTTAAGCTCTTCAAAATTGTCTAAATATTCTCCTATCGAAGTTGTTTGCCTTAACTTTTGTAGGTCCTCTACCACATTATCTTCATCCATATTCTTAAATCTACCCTTAATGGCCTCTACGAATTCATCCTAGCCCATTACCTCTCTATCTCTGACCTAGTTAAGAAACTAGGCCTCAGCCCGTCCTTGTAAAAAAAGACTAGTGACATCCGTTTGTCTCTCAGGTGGTATATCATAAATTAAGAAATATTTCCTGCATTTTCCCAGCAAAGACTTTACTTCTAGTCCATCAAAGAAAGGCAAATCATACCTAGGCACCAATCTATTCATATATGGCCTCCCTTGGTTCCCGTTGTTACCAGTATCAGCAAGTAAGGGGTTAGAAGGATACCTTTGTCGAGGTGAGTAGAAATAAAGAGTGCAAAAATTTCCTTACCTGTGTTTACAGTTTAGGTACTACTGCTACTAGCTGTTGCTTGGGATGCTATTTCAGTAATGGTGTGGGGCAGTGACTGAGATCCTTAGATCAGTTGCGCCAGATAGGCCACCGATCTTTGGTTTTCCAAATGCAATTCCTCACAAATCACCTGCATCTTGCATTGCTCTGCTTGCAAGGATTGTTGTTCTTGCATTATAGTAGAGACTCCACTATTATGCTCCTGCAAAGAATTTTTGAGAGACCCACAGTAGGACTCCAGCTGCTGAAGATAGAAGCCCCCCTATTTCTCTAATTTGTTATTGAGGAGACGGAGTTGCTCTTCAAAGTCCTCCATCGAGGTTTTGGGCTTGTCGGATGTGGTGTTTTTGAGCTTGCTAGTTGCTGGATTCTTGCTTATCGATGCTCTGTTTTGAATCAAAAAAACAGAGATGAACAGAGAACTAGCGTGGAAGAGAATAAAAATAAGAATAAGAAGAAGTGATCGACTAAGGAAAGTTAGGCTCTAATACCAATTTGTTAGGAATAATTTCCTAACAATGAGAATTAAATTAGAAATCAGAACAGATAAGAAAATGGCAGATGATAATTAGAGAATTTTTTAAGAAAATAGAGAGCAGAAAAGGATAGAAAGGAGAAGAGAGAGAAAATGAGAGAATGAGATTTCATTGAACATGTAAAAGTTCGTCCTCCTATCAGGAACCATTACATTTAAAGGAAAATACCCTGTTGAGCTATACTAACTAACCCACATGCTCCAGTTGATGCTCTATAAAATTTTACTCTTACATAACAGACTTTCCCTTTTTACCCCTTTTACGTGTATATGTAACAAAAATAGTTGTTATTTGAGAGGATCCGATTAGTGATAGTCTAAAAGAAATTGATAAAGCATTCTTTAAAGATGTGTTTATTATACCTAAATCTATCATTTATATTCTTTTCTAATGAGAACTATCATCTGAATAGGCTAGAAGAGAAAAGATAAGTGAAAGAATGAAAATTTTTCAAGATCTAGTCCCTGGTTATAATAAGGTATGATGCTAAAAATTTTGAAGAAACACTCTCATGTTTGTTATGTATTATCTGGTAAAAATCTGTATGGAGGTGTAAGTATTTTTAACAAATAAACTAGTTAAAGGTGGGTATTAGTTAGTGATGATGCTTACTCAAGCTTGTTGCTTTACAATATGTAGTACAATAGAGAAGTTTGATACTTATCGTCAGTATATGCAAGGCATGTCTAAAACTACAATTTCCTAAGGTAGTTTTTTTTTTTCTTTCTGATGCAAGTTATTGGCAAAGTATTGGTCCTTGATTAGATTATAAATTATATCCAATCATTACAACATTGGGTTGAGGCATGCATCCCTATTTTCCACTAAAAGATTGAGTGCTCTAAATGGTTCTAAGATTTTCCTTTCTCATATATATGCTTTCTCTTTTCTTTTTCATCTTTTTATGTTAAATTGTTTGAAATTGTAATTCCTATCTATGAAGCTTAAAGCAATAAGCACAAGGATGACCCCTAGAATTAAAGCATTTCTATCTAAAGATGTAAGTCTTAATATGTTGTTGCCATTAACTTGTGTGCTACACACGTGTGCACACACCCTCTCTCTATATATATTATGTGTGAGATATGGTTGAATGTTTTTGAAACCTGTATGTTACAGCACTAGCTGCTATTCAATGTTTGCCTTATCACATTGATGGATAATCGTTCTTGCTGAAAATCTGTGTCCTAACTAAAGAGATAAAATTGTTACTGAAAGTTTCTCAAAATTAATTACCATTGGTGAGATTGTTTATAGATTAGTTAATTGCCTTGAAGGCATAACAGAGATGATCTTTGGTGGATTGGTTATTTCTCTATACTAAACTAAGATCCTATTTAGATTTACATTATCTTTCATATTAATTATGCAAAATCATAAGCTAATAATTTGTGATTCTTCCATGAACTAGTTTTGCTTCTTGTATATTAAGGAGATTGAAACCTTGGTTGACATAACATTTATGTTTTGGTGAAAAATGAGATCATGTAGCTGCTCATATCATTAGTCTATTCATGGTACATGCAATATTTTCACAAAAGCTACTATTTTCTACTATCTTACTTTAGCTATCCTGCTCTTATCTATTTTTTTTATTTATTTAATTTGAACTAAGTTATAATGTTCATATATGTGTGCTTCAACTATATTGATTAAGGATTCTTATCAATTGTATATTCACAATACAAACAAAGACCACAGGATTAGCAATGCTGGCAGAGAAGGAAGGAAAGTTTAATCAAAATTCTCATCTTACATATTTTTAGTTAAAGAATTCATTTGAGTTATCATGTATCCTATTATTTTTATTTAAGGCATCAAAATTCTTATCTTAAATATTTTTATTTAAGGAAACAATGTATCCTAAAATTGTATATAATTTTTATTTCTTTTATTTATAATTTTATTTTATGTCTAATTACTTTCTTTAGTAACTCATTGTAATATTTTTTTATTGTATTTTTTAGTAGTATCAATTTTGACATTATGGTGACTTTATGGGGTAGTTATTGAATAGATAATTATTTTTTTTAAAAAAATTTAAATTAATTTTACGGATCATCAATGGATTATCCGTCCAAACATTTTTATTTCGAATCACGATGGATTTCCGCTAATGAAAATAAAATTCAATAAAAGCCATGACATTCTGTTGCGGATCTTAAAAAAGAACTCAAACTAAAACATGATGTAATAAAATAAAAAAATTGCGACGGATATTTTTATTCTGTGATGAAAATAATCCATGTCGAAATTACTATAATGGATTGAAATTTGTCCCGAAAAATCTGTAACGAAGATATACCAACAGATTTTGGTCCATCATGGATTCATTTTGAAATAATTTGATTTAAGGGCCACCTATATATTATTGTCATTGTACATTTTTTATTTATTTATATAGTGAATTATCAATTTATAAATGGAATTTAAATCTTTTATTAATAAATTTAATAATTCAAATAAGCAAATATATTAAAATTCAAATATTTTATTCAATGTAGACGTAACAAATATATAAAATGTTAAATATTTTATTAAATAAATTTAATAATTTAAAAAAATAAATATTGTTTGTATTAAAAGATTTTACAAAATATTTAATATAAAAAGTTGTAGTTTTTCAATGCCATTTGATGTCTTTAAAAATATTTTTAGTGTTTTAAAAATCGTATAAAATTTTTTAATTTCTTATTAATACAATTCAATTATTTAATAAAATTCTCATTTTAATTTTTTTAATTAATTTTTAGAAGATCACAAAAATAATGTCTTTAAAAATATTTTTAGTGTTTTAAAAATCATAAAATTTTTTTTAATTACTTATTTAGGAATACAATTCAATTTAGTAAAATTTTCGTTTTAAATATTTTTTAATTAGTGTTTAGAAGATCACAAAAATCTTTTAGCAATGCATCCTTTAATTTAGTAAAATTTTTATTTTAAAAAGATTTTTGTAATGAGAATTAAATATAATTATAAAGGTATTTGAATATCATACTTGTATATATATTAGTAAAAGTTCACTTATTTTATATGTATCCAATATTTTTAATTAAGTTTAGCACATATCTTATTTGATTCCTCATTATCGATAAGTACTTTGATTGTCTCTATTAAAATATTTTTTTGATAATGTAACATATGATTAATCATGCGAAAAATTATTTTTTAATAAATAAACTTCAATATTCTTTATAGTTTCTCTTTGATTCCTTATTTATTTATTTATGTATAAAACTATCAATTTAAAATAAAATTTTAAATTTTATATTCATTAAATTTAATAATCTAAATAGGCAAATAGTCTATATATATATTAAAAAAAATATACTATTTAAGAATATATTTGATTAATAATATAATGTTTTATTTAGTAAAATTTTTATTTAGCATTTTAATTTCTTATATAGTAATATATACTTCAATTTAATAAAATTCTCTTTTTAAATAACTCTTTTTAATAAAAATTAAATATATTGATAAGAATATTTTAGTAAAAAAAAGTTCACATTCTCATTATATTTTTACAAGTAATGTGTGTGTATATATAGAGCAGAAGTTAATAAAGAAATCGTGTGTTTAATATTTTTAATTAAATTTAATATATATACTTATATAAAATGTGATTAATTAAATTTATATATTTTTATAACCATTTAGCATGCTTTTATGTAATGATTAGTTTATAAAAGTAATTATATAATCAATAATAAACTTTAATGTCCTTCATTGATATTTTTATAACAGCTTTAAATTGACATTTATCGATGATAAAGTAGTCTTTTGTATATAAAATTTTTTGGTGATCAATTATTTATTTTGTTTGATTCGTTATTATTGATTAATGCTTTTATTATTTTTATTAAAAATTGAAAATGCCTCTTAATAGTACAAGGTAGAGATAATATTCTGTTACTTGGTGCGAAAAAAAAAAACTTCGGTTCATGATATATTTAATCTCTAGTCTTTCATCTTACCTCTCTTAGATCTTTTTTTTCCGCATTTGTAGATGGCATTTCCTATATCTAACAATGTTTGAATATGTAAAAGAAAAGGTAGTATCTTACATGCACAATGGCTTTCTTACTTTCACATTTCTAAATCACTTCAGGTCTCTCTCTCTACCCCTTTTCTTCTTATGTCTTTATAAATTTTCATCTCTTTGTTTCTATGGATGTTATTGTAGGGCTCAGGTGGATAGAACATAAAAGGTTCATATGTACTTGCTGCTCGATTTTTATTTAATTCAAGATCATTATGTGGCCTGAAAATAAAGGTTCATTTTGTTTTCTTCATTTATTTTACTGAAATGTTATCAATTTGCAGTGTTTCGCTCAATTTCTTTTGTACCCAACCGCAACACAATTATTGGTGGTGTGATATTTTTCAAGTAAACGTGTCCATTTTTCCCTTAATTTATTTTGAGTTGATAAGTATCTTTTTATATACAAAAATGCCCTTATGTACTTTAAAATAATTTATAAAAAATAACTCGGGAAAAGATTAAAAAAAATAGGTTTCAAATCTAGGCGTTTAATATAGAAATAAAATGTGTAAATTAAAAAAAGAAATATATTGTGAAAATAGAGAAAAATTAAAAGAAAACGAAGTAAAAAAAATTATAAAAGAAGATAGTAAAAAATTATATAGTTTTTTAATACTCTATTCCATAAGATTTAAATAAGATTAGCCCAAAATATATTTTTATTTTTCATAAAAAAAATTCAACTAATTAATCCTATATCAACCAATCAAATTCTAAAGAATTCATGCCCAATAATTTTTTTTAGTATGGAAGAGATGAACCAAGCACACAAAGGAAGAGAACTATCTGACATAAGATATACCAATAAAATCTTGATTAATTCAGAGTTGAAGTTATTTGGAGGATCTTGAAGCACATGTACTCCCAAGACTGAAATCATGTGCACAGTGAGAAAGTGCATCCGCTGCAAAGTTTGCTTCCCTGTAAATATGATTAAACTCCATCTGCAAGAAATCTCTACCCAACTTGTGAATGCTTTCCACCAGAGAATGACACTCTGCACTACCCACCACTTCTCCATTAATCAAGCCAATAGCCATAGCATTGTCAAACTCCACAATTAAATGATGGAACCCAACTTTTTGGCCAATTTTACCTCTGTGAGCCCCAAGACTTGAGCACCTGCCAGTTTTAGAAACAAACCCCTAAATCCAACGCCCTACCAATCACGATGTGAGCTTGCCATAGACTATTATTGGACATGAAAGGTGGGCACGTCCAATAATTTATAACCTCCTTCGTATCATTAACATCCTTTTGTGCAAACGGCAATTGGAATCTCTCTCCTCTCCTCACTTTTCCTGTATAATTCCCACGAGAAAGAGAAGGTTGAGTATCTAATTGAAAAATTAACAAAATAGAGTTTAGCAGCTTAGCCGGTAAAATTCTCTCTTTTATTTCTTTATTTTAAATTTATTTTTATTTAAAGTAATTAACAAAAATATAAGAGATGATAAACATTTAATATTTTCCTTTATACATTGAAGATGCTATAAATATTAAACCTTTCTTCATACATTATTTAATTTTTAAATAAAAAATTACTTATAATATCGCGTAAAGTCCGACTAAATGCCTTATTGATAATTAAATTAATAGAATTATATTGAACTGAAAAAAATTGAATAATAATTCTACGCTTTGATATCTAATTTCATAATCAAATGATAAATATTTTTATTAATCCCATTTTAAAGGAAAAACTTCAAAAGAGTCGGAACCTGAAAATTATAATTTCCACATTAATTTAATACGTGATTTAATTGCAAAATTAAAAAATCTAAATTAAGGATCACCTTAATTCAATCTATTATTTATTACTAACTAAAGGAATAAGGTCAGTAAAATTGAAAATTAAGTCATCATTCTATGCTTCAATTGTAAAATTAGAAATTTTTGAAAGAGCAATTGAAAGTAATACTTTATTTGTGCTATGAATATAGACTTACCTTTCATTTTTGTTTGTCCTACAATATAATTTCGTTTCCTTTAATAAATTATAATTAACATATAAATTTTCTAATTTGCACTTCTTAATTCCATTGTAATCAATTATAATATTGTTAAATTTTTATATTTTCTATGCTTATTATTAAAAATATCTTTATACTACAACATTTCTTGATTTCTGATCTTAACCTACTTTATTTCTTGAGTCTATTTTAATACTCTATGATTAATTATCTTAATTTTTGTAATGCTAACTAATGAATAACTTCTTATCAATTGTGGGTATATAAGAAAATATAAGTGCAAAATTTTATCTCTAACTAAATTAACTAGTTTTTTTTTAATCTAAATGAAAATAAAAGGAAAAAAAATCTATATTCGTTTAATGAAGTGAGTATAAATTTAATGAATATTGGAAATCACATTCAAATTAAATTGATTGTATGATTCACCAGTGAAATTAGAGATTTAAGTTATACATCGATTTTTAATCTGCATAAAACTTAATTGACACACTATAATATATACAATTGAATTATAAACTTAAAAATTGCAAAACATAATTATATTGGTTAAATGTATAAGAGAATTTGATTGAAATTTTGAAAATTATATATAATTGAATTGACTATTTGATCTAGGAATGTTAATTTCATGTGCTTGTCATTGCCATACGTTGAAGTACGCATCCCTTGGCGAGCAAAGGAGTAATCGAGCCCATTCTTTATTTTATAATAATTGACATGTACGTAGTTGGGCCAGTAGGAAAAAAAAATGAGAAGTGGACAAATATTTTCATGTTGACTATGGAGTAGCCTCAATTCGAAAAATCTGATTGATTCAAATTAATTTTTTTAAACTTTTTTATTCAAATAGGGTAAAAAATATTTTACAAATTTTGAGTATCAGGTTGGATTTGTTTGAGCAAAATTCAAATTTTTTTTAATCATTTTAATATTATTTTAATTAATTTTACTTAAAATTTTTATTTTTTATATTAATTTTAAAATTTGTGTTGGATTTGATTAATTTATTTTTTAATTTTTATTAAAATTGTAACTTTATGATCAATTGAAATGCATTAATGTAATTTTTAGAGACTTAGAGGATATAAAAAAGTGAATTTTTTTTAATTTGATTTTCGTGTCATTTGGATTGGAATCCGAATAGTTTCGAATTATTCAGATTGAAATCTAAATATATATTCGAGTATAATCGATTAAAATTTTTCAAAAAATTTAAATTTGGATTGTTTGGGTTGGATTTTGACCCAACATTTATCCACCCCTACTATGGATTGAGAATACAGACAAAGGGCAAATTATAATGGTAGTAATTTGAAGTAATTATTAGAAAATTCTTCTCGACAGCAACCTCAAGAATTTGAAAACTGTTTAATAAAAGACGAAAATATTAAAGATTTCATGCAATGATCACGTCTTTCTAATTTTATAAGCGTACCGTAATATTATATATTTTCTGCATGGTGATTTTAAGTAGATATGAAAATGCAAAACTTGCGGTTATGAAAGTTGGTGAATTACAAAGAGCTTCCAAAAATATTATCTATATAAAAGCCATTGATTCCTTTAAGTGTTTCTACTAATCTTCATTATTTCCGTCATTCAATTCCATTGAAATTTGCATCATCTTTACACCAAGCAATTAACACCTCACTACCATGAAAAATTCTTATCATGTTTAATCGATTTTTTAGTTAACGGATGAATCGGTTCAAAATTAAATTTATTTTTTTATAAATTAAATTGAGATCTAAAGTATACGGTTTTTATTTTTAAAAACCGACGAATACCTATTAATCATAAAAAATATTTTATTTTATAAATATTATGAAATATTAGTTTCTAAAATATTGTAATGCATATTTTTAATAAATAAATAATAAAATTATATTCTTAAATCAATTATACATTTTTTGAAAGGTGTATAATAGGTACATAATTATTAATTTCATGCGAAATATATGTAATTTATAGAATTATTTACATCAAATTTATTTTCTTTTCATTTTTTATTTTGCAGATTATATTTAATTAATAATTTTATTTTGAATCACTTTTAACCATTTGAAAATATTTTTATAATTTGTATAATATTAATATGCTTATATATTAAAAGTTTTAATGGTTTTAATGATTAACTGAAAATCAATCCGAAAATTTAGTTAAAAATTAAAATTGATATAATAATTAATCGAAATTAATAGACTGATTAAAAAAATTGTTAATGGACCGGTTAGTCGGTATATGAACACCTCTAATTTTGAATAATTTGAAGTGTTTAGGAATTGAGTTTTCTCTATAAAAACACAACAATATTATTTTTTTCAACATGAGCAGAGTCAAGAAAATCTTTTCTAACCTAAAACGGAACAGAGTATGGAACATTTGTTTGGATTTTTCAATCCATTTTAGTCCTCTAAAAAAATCTAACTATTCTAATTAACAAAATATTTGTTTGGCTCAATTTTCTGCGAATGCAAAATAAGTTGCATTAGTAGTCTAAGTTATTGCATCCAAGACTAAGTAAAGAAGAATTTAATTCGAAATATACATGAGCAAAGTAAAATAGAAAAAACATACAACGTTTTTGGATGAAAACAAATTTAAGAGAATAGACAATTCAACCTCTGAAATTAGCAAGACTAGTAGGAATTGCTTATTTTTGAAAAATGATTTTGCCATTATTTACAGCAAACATAAAAACAGTCTTTAATAAATTTCTTGCACAATATTTGTTATTAACGAACTTTATGGTTTTTAGAAGTTTTCCCAACAACTTTAGCCACACCGCTTGGTTCTGCTTCCTTACCGAAATTTTGTTAGCTGATATGCACTTTTTAGCTCCAAATCCACTTCCAAAAATCAACACCACCCCCAATTTTCGAAGAAATTAAATAGGAAAAATTGACCTCCACAATTTTCGAAGAAATTGAATAGAAAAAAATTGTCCAGTAGCATTTCTCTCGTGCACACTAGCAGAATTGAGAGCTTAATTATCAGATGCAGTAGTCTCCTTCCTCAAGAGTTATGATTCAGCAGCGCTCTCCCTCTCTGGTATTTGTTGGCGACCAACACTTGCAATTTCACTAGTGCGATATTGATGATGTTATACTTGCCTCGTCAACGGAAAACAATTTCAGCCAACCATGCCTTAGGATTCGCCGAACTCACGTAGTCGTCATCTATCTTCTACTTTGGACAGAAGACTAGTATTTTTTATATTTTTATTTATTATATTGTTTTCATATGAGAAATAAAAACAACGGTTACAATAGTTTAATTAAAACTGTTGATTAGATAACCATCTAACAATAGGTATATCTTTCCCTTTCCATGCGCTGTGTATGAAAAGGCGACCCTTGATCTTGTTACAAACTCATGAGAATGAAATTAATTCAATATACTAATATTTAAAAATAAGAGATGTAAATTAGAAAATTTTTAAAATAACGATTGATATTATCACTTATATATATTCAAACATGTACAAGTAAATAAAAAAGAAATGCGTTATGGTGTCGGGTGTTGCTGGGCAAGTATGGGTTTAAGGATGGCCTTCCGTATAGTACTTCTAACGCCTCAGTTTTATGGATGGCTATTTGTCGTAATTGGTCCTTTGTTAGGAGTAACATTTCTTGGTCTATTGGTAATGGTCGGATTACTTCCTTTTGGTTCGACCATTGGTTGGAGGAGAAGCCTCTTAGTGATTGTGTTGTTGCCGCCATTCCTGAAGAGATTACGGATTGGAGAGTTTGTGACGCTATTGGAGCCTCAGGTTCTTGGAATTGGGTTGTTTTGGAATCCATTCTTTCTAGTGAAGCGTTAATGAATTTTTAACTCTTTGTAGGCCTCCGAATAATGCTCTTGGGGGTGACAGTTGTTACTGGCGGTCCACGCCTTCTGGTACTTTCTCGGTTTATAGCGTTATAGCTGGGTTTAATAATAACTGTGTGGACAATCTGCGGAAACTTGTGTGGTCTTGGAATTCCTCAGAGGATAAGATGTTTCTTATGGCTTTGCGGTCGGGACCGTCTCCTAACTAATATGGAGAGATGTAGACGCCATCTCACTTCAATTTCTATTTGTGTAATTTGTGGCATTGGAGATGAATCCTTGATTCATTTTGAGGGATTGTGTGCATGCTAATAGTTTCTGGAAGCATTTTCTTCAACCTGACCAGTTTGCACGGTTCTTTAACGTACCTATTCATGATTGGCTTTGTGTCAATTTGAGCAAGGGCTTCTCCGGGAAGGACGTTGATGAGTGATCTGTCTTTTCTGATTTTTCTTGTTGGCTGATTTGGAGTTGGCGTAATGCCTGTATTTTCAACGGTGCTAGGATTTCCCTTCAGGCGAAATTTCAGATGGCTTTAAAATCAATGGAAAGCTGTCTTGAGGCCCATACCCTTCTCGCCAATTCTAAGTTGTGCTATAGTGATAGCCGAGAGGTGTTTGTTAGTTGGGTTCCTCCTTCCGGCTGTTGGATTGCCCTTAACTCCGATGGGGCCTTCAGACAGACTTGTGGTCGCTCTTCCTGTGGTGGAGTGTTTAGGGATGAGTTAGGAAGACGGTTAGGTGGATTTTCTGCAAAATTGTCTAATTGCAGTGCTTCCCGGGCTGAGCTATGGGGAGTTTTTATTGGTTTGAGAGAGGCCAGGCAAAGGGGTTGGTCTAAGGTTCAAGTTCAGGTAGACAATGCTGCTGTGGTTCACTCTCCTTCGAGACAGATTTCTTCTTGTTACCGCATCGTGACCTCATTGGCAATATTCTCTGTTTATTGTCTAATGATTGGTCGGTGGTCTTCTGCCAACTGTTTCGTGAAGCTAATAAGGTGGCAGATAGGTTTGCCAATATGGCGTTTGCTCAAGAGGAGCTGTTCCTTTGGTTCGAAGCTGCCCCCCCCAACCCCTCCTCCATCGATATGCAGCTGCTTGGAGATTCTATAGGTGTTTCTTTCTCCAGAATGATTAAGCATTAGTTGCTGTGTTTTGTTCTTCTCTTTTCATGAAAAAAAATAATAATAAAAGAGAGAGAGAGTCTTTTCAGGAAAAAAAATAATAATAAAAGAGAGAGAGAGAGAGAAACGAAAGATTCTTGAATGGAAAGCAATAATGGAAAATTTTTCTCATCTTTACATTGCTGATATATTGAAAAATGGAGCCCGTGATAATTAGAGCTGTATTTTAGTTGAATAATTAATATGGGAGATTAAAATTCAAAATTCTAATTTGAAAATTTTAAATTAATAACTAAGGGTATATTACGATATTAAATTCTGCAGTAAAATAACATGATCAAATATTTATTTTTATGCAAACATAATAAAAAGAAAAATAAAAAAAGAAAATAACGAATCTATAAGGATATACATGAAAAAAAAACTTCTACTATAAAAATATTGGATAGTACAAATAATTGCTTTTCTAATTATATAGAGACTAATATTAATTTTCTCACTTCAAAAAATAAATTTCTTAGCTTTTTCAATTTTTTTTCTCACACTAATCTAAGTGTGACACACTCCTCATAAAATTGCACATAATTTTATAGCTACACCTCTTAAATTTTTCTTCACAATTTAAGAGCAAAAAATTGTGACTCAACACACCAAGTTAAGGCTTACAGCTACCTATATATATATAAAAACATTTCACCGCCTCTTACTGCCTTGCCTTCAATTGTGGCCCAAAATAATTACTTAACAAGTAAAAATTGCCACCTTGCAAACTGTAGTTTACTTGAGTTTTGCTTCCTCAATTTGCTACCACCATGCAAAAACGTGACCTTCCTCTTTTTTTTTTTTTTTAATATCCCATTGAGCAGGATTCTCAACAATTCTCCACCTCACGCTCATATGGGAGGCATTGTCATTTCGGCGGTTGATCAACAAAATTCGAACTTCTCTTGGTACAACTTTTGTCAGCATATTCGATCCATTATCATTGGTGTGAATCTTTTCAAGCTATAACAGATTCTTTTCCAACACATCTGTAATCCAATGATATCTCTTATCATTATGTTTGGATCGAAATAATGAATTCTTGGCAAGGTGCACAGTACTCTGACTATTACAAAGTAACTCATATTTGTCTTGATGAAAATTGAGTTCCTAGATAAAATCCTTTACCCATAACATTTCTTTGCAAGCTTCTGTTGCAACAATAAACTCAGCTTCAATGGTAGATAATGTAACACACTTTTGTAACTTTGACTGTCACAATCTTGCTCCCCTTGAAAAAGCAATCAAATAGCCCGAGGTAAACTTTCGAGAATCAATATCGCCAGCCATATTAGCATCTATGTATCTAACTAATATTGGCTTAGTTGTTCCAAAACATAAACAAAATCTAGAGGTATCCCAAAAATATATGAAGATCAACTTCACAGTAGTCCAATCTTCTTTTCCTGGATTGGAAAGAAAACGACTAACAACTTTGACTGTGTGAGCATTGTCTAGTCGTGTACATACCATGGCATACATTAAACTATCAACAACCGAAGCATATGGAACCTATTCCATCTCTATCATCGCTTTATCAATAGAAGGACATTGATCTTTAATAAGCTTAAAGTGATTAGCAAGAGGAAAACTAACTATTTTAGCTTTATCCATGTTAAACCTTTGAAGTATCTTTTCAATATACTTCTTCGTGTCAACCACAACTTCTTGGCAATTGTGTCTCAAACAATCTTCATGCTGAGTATTTGTTTTACTGGACCTGAATCTTTCATAGAAAAATATTTACTCAACTGCTTCTTTAAGTTATCAATTCAAGAAGTATTATTGCCAACAATCAGCATGTCATCTACATAAAGTAGGAGAATTATAAAGTCATCATCAGAGAATTTCTTGTAAAACATGCAGTGGTCAAAAGCTATCTTTTTATAGCCTTGCTCCCTCATGGTTGACTCAAACTTTTTATACCACTGTTTTGGTGCCTATTTCAATCCATATAGACTTTTCTTTAGTCTACAAACATAGTCCTCTTTTATTCTAACCTTGAAACCCTTTGGCTGCTTCATATAAATCTCTTCCTTCAAATCACCATAAAGAAAGGTTGTTTTCCCATCCATCTACTTAATCTCTAGATTAAAGCTTGCTGCTATACCGAGCACTATCTAAATGGATGTCATCTTCACCACCGATGAGAAAATTTCATCAAAATCAACTCCTTTTTATTGGTTAAAACCTTTAACCACTAACCTTGCTTTGTATCGTGGATGTGCGTTATGCTCCTCATGTTTGAGCCGATAGACCCATCTGTTTTTCAAAGCTCTTTTGCTTTTAGGTAGCTTAACTAACTCAAAGGTCTTATTCTCATACAAGGACTTCGTTTCATCTTACATGGCTTCAATCCATTTTTCTTTATATTTATCCACTATAGCTTCTTCAAAACTTTTAAGTTCTCCTCCATTAGTTAGTAATACATACTTATCAATAGAGTATCTTGTAAAAGGTTGTCTAACTATAGAAGATCTCCTTACTGGGGTAAGAGAAACCTGTGGTTCTAGTGGTTGATTTTAAACACCGTTATCATCTGACTCATTTTGATCGAAAGCATCTTCTTCACCTGTACCTTATTGATTATTTCGAGCCTTATCTTCAACTTGTCTAGGCACCATTATTAGAGGAATTCCATCAAACTTAGAGACTTTATCAATGTCTAATTCTGGTCAAATATAATATCTCAGTTCTTAATTATCTTTTTATGAACTAAAT
>CANXYI011126679.1:0-15343 GCA_948208565.1 Hura crepitans | reverse complement strand
ATAATAATAATAATAATAATAATAATAATAATAATAATAATAATAATAATAATAATAATAATAATAATCTAGAATCTATTTATGACAATCTTGAAAATATAGATTTTTAATATAGATTTTTTATTGGAATAGTTGATGTTAAAGGAAAAGGGAATGGTAAAGAGATTAATAAAGATTAGCTTATAAAGCTAATTTTGGAGGAAGGGGTGAATTGAGGTTTGTGCAATAATATTTGAAATATTATTTGATTATTGGAATTATGTTAGAAGATACTTAATTTTATTTTTTATGATTAATATTGATAATTTTGGAACAAGCTAAAATGCAATATGAGATTATGTTATATGTTCTCATGATTTAAATCAATTACATATTGCTATTTATCAAATGTTAATGCAATGAAAATTTTGCACAACTATTCAAAGTTAATAATTGCCCTGAGTAACCCTAAAAGGAATAAAGTTGGATAGGTTGGCATGCCAATTAGAGTATAGTGATACCACGTTATTTTGGGCTATAGCCACTTAACATACTTCGGGCTATAGCTTGTTATTTTTCTTAATTTCTTGTATCTGACTTCAGATACTATTCCTCTAGTATTTACATTGGGCAAAAGTTGCAAATATGAAAAATGAAATGTTAATATTGTAATGAATAAGTTTTATATTTGTTAATTGAGATTGATAATGAAATATGTTATCTAAAATGTATTTTGAATCTCTATGGATTGTAGAATTATATATATGTGTGTGATGGGTGTTATGATGGAATAAAGGAATAGTAGACAAATAAATAAAGTTTTTATATAATACTAATACATATAATATATCATTTTCACACATTTCCTTATAGGTTTACTAACAAAATAAACATAGGCATTTTTGTATTACCTTAATTAGATGCAAGTTAGGAAGACTTCATAACTATGCAGTGGTTCCTAATCTAACAACATAATGATTGAATTAGGAACCGCCACTTATAATTATTTATTTACTTCATCAACATTTTCACATTTTTCCAAAACACATCTTATTCATAAAGTAAATTGCACTAAATATCCCTCAACTTGGCCACTTGTACCTACTAAGTCTCTTATGTAAAAATTATATCTATAAACTCCATAAATTTTTTCCCTCCCAAAAAACTCTTTGCTTGTGATGAATTGGCGTACACATGTCCCATTTATGATGATGGGGTAAATGAATGGGAATGTATCCCTTCCCCAACCAAGGAAAAAAAACTATAAAAGCTAAAATTTTCTCTTTTTTTTATTATTCTAACTCCTCTTTCGTTTATCCTATTTCTTCTATCTATATCAAACCAATTCCTTTCCTTAAAAAAATTAAAGATAATTTCTTTCAAAAATAATAGTTCCCTCAGCCCATTTTTTTAAACATATTGATCTATTAAAGGAATTTACAAAATGAATCTAACTAAGATTTAAGATTAAATAAAGTAATCAATGGAAATGGATTTGATTGAAGCCTAAGAACCCTAAAGCAAAAGTTAGTACCAATTACCCATTTATAAGGTTTTTTTTCATTTAGTCTCTTTCTTTCACTAAAAACTTACTGAAGGTTGTATAACTTTTACACTGTTATGAAAATAAAATTTAGGCTACATTTTTTCGTGCTTTATCACATTCAAATAAAAAGAAATTGAATAAAGGGCATTGTTTAACCCTTGTAATTTGACCTTTATAAGAGGCAAAAGTAATTACATAAGAAATGGCATCCTCTAATAATGATGTGAGATATCCATATTATAGAGTAAAAATGAGAATGGTGAACTACAATGGTTTACTTCATAATACAATGGACTAGAAGGTTAGTGCCACTTTGTGACATAGTATTTTAATGATGTCACTTTAGCTATGTGGGAAACTTTTAATAATGAGGACACCTAAGGTTTAGAAATGGATTGTGGTATATATTAATTATTTATTCTTAATTATTAAAATACTAGTTATTTTAATGGTTAGGATTGTTTATTATTGAATAATATTGTAGTCCCCTAACATTGAATAATGTACAAATTTTAACTATGTTTGCCTGTAATTGTATAGGTTTGTAATGATAGTATGTTATAGATTATTAAGGTGAAATTGCAATATTTCTTGCTCATAAGTAAGATGCTAATGAATTATTTTGGCATTAGAGTTTATCATGTTGGAGATGTAGAGGAATAGGCATCTTTTAGAGGTGAAAATTCTATAGAGCTTTAGAGCCATTAGGATTACATGTCATTAGTTAGAATTGACAAGTTATTTAGTGCAATATGGGTGGAAGGGGCTATTATTTATAAGTAGAGAATACTAGAAAAGGATTATTATGATAGATTAATGCTTTTATAGAATGATAAGGATGTGTTTGAAATCTATTTACATGGTTTTAAAGTGGAGAAAATTGATATATGTGTGAAGCATTTAAGTTTAGTTGATGTTGAAAATATGATATTGAGTCCTTTAGAAAAAAGTGGTTTTGTAATTAAGGAGATCAATGATTATTCTCAAAAAGCATGTAAACCTAGTAGTAAGAATGATAAACCTAAAGTTAGAAACATCAAAGTTACCAGTGAAATGAAAAAGTCATCATTATTATTGGGAAATGGTGGTAAGGTGGTTGAAATTAAGGATGAAAAAGTGTTAAATCTTAGTTAACATAGAATAGTTAAGCTCATATTGGTAAGGAGAATTTAGGGGTTGGTAAGGATACACTTAAGGCTGTAAGGCATATAGGTGATTTGGTGAAATATTGAATAATGAGGATGTTTGGGAAAATGTAGTGGAAGGTGTGGTTAATGATAAGGATGCTATAGATAATGAAAATGTAGTCAAAGGTAGGATTAATAATAAGGATGTTATAAATAATGATGAAGCACCTATATTGGTTAATCATGATTATGATTTAGAGGATGTGATGAGGATTTATTAAAACCTTTGAGGTTTGAATCCAATAATGAAAATGAGCTTGAAAATAAACTTATTCAAAACAAAAGTGGTAGGCCAAAAGGTTCTAAAGTTATATTTCATGAAAGTACAAGAGATGATAATGTTGAGATTGAGGTTAATGTAGAAGCTAGAGATTCTAATTTGGCTTTATCTAAGGAGTTACTATCTAGTGATGATGTTGATAGTGATAGAAAGGTTATTCTAAGAGTTAACATCTATATTTTTATGAAATAAGGGTTATGGCTGACCCTATTTAGAGTTGGCATGAAAGTCACCAATAGAAAGCAATTTAAGGAAGTTTATCGACAATATGGCATCAAAATGAATTTCAAATAAAATTTTCAATAAATGACAAAGTAAGAGTGAAAGCCATTTTTTCAAAAAAAATGTAGGTAGGAAATTTGGGCTTTGCAAGATGATTATAAGGATGAAAATGATAGCACTCTTTATATTAGTTCTTGTAAGATATAACACACATACACTAAGGTTCATAAAAACATCCATTTAAACTTTAGGATATTAACAAATAAAATTTGGAAGCTTATAGAAGTTCACTAGTTTGGGAGATGAAGGGACTGATTGATGATGTTAAGAATACAATGGGTTATACCATTAGTAGAATTACTACATAAAGGGTAAGAAACCTTGTAATAAAGAAGATACATAGGGATATTTATGAGCATTATAGATTGCTATATAGACATAGGGTAGAACTTATTAGAATGAATCATAGAACCCATATTACATTCAAATTAGAGTAAGGGAATTGGATTAGAGTGTATGTATACATCAATGCTTTTAATGAAGTATTTAAAGCTAGTAGTAGACTTGCTTCAATCCCAAATAAAAATTAGGAAAGTATTACTAGATGCAATAATTATTTATATCTAACACATTTAGATGCAAACAGAAGTTGCACCTATTGAGTAGAGGTGGCTCTTAAATAAAGCCAATAGAAGTCATAATTGTCGAGTGGAGAAAGCTATCGAACAAAATTGACAGAAGTCTCACCCACCAAGTAAATGGAACTATCCAAAAAAATCAAATTTGATATAAGTCCAACCTATCAAGCAAAGGGAACTCTCAGAATAAAATCAAAGCTATAGAAGTTACACCTACCAAGCAGAGGTAGCTCTAAAACAAAGTCCACAAAAGTTGCACTTACCAAATAAAGGAAGCTCTCAGACAAAGTTGATAGAAGTCACACGAACAAGGTAGAGAGAACTCTCAAAACAAAATCAAAGTTGATGAAATTCAAACCTATTGAGAGAGGCCACTTTTAAAACAAAATCAAAGTTGATAGAAATTAAACTTACTATGTAGAGGTAGCTCTCAGAACAAATCACCTGTAATGCTTGAAAATCTTATTGCTATGAATAGTACTTCTTGAAATGTGAATAGTATTTCTCGAGACTCGGGTCACACTAATGTGACCAAATGGAAGTGTTAACTATAAAATAATTTTGGATAAAATTTGAAATTAAAATGAAGTCATTTAAATGGTTAAAAGTGATAGTTAAGATTTTACGACAATGTTATTGTGAATAGTGATATAATTTTTGCTAAACTGTAAAATATTCAATTTTTGCTCAGAAAATTTTGGGATCAATACAACCTAATACTTAAATATTACAAATATTCCATTGGAATTGGAATTGGAATTTTTAAATGACAAGAAGTATTTTTCTTAGAACTAGGTTAAGGTTAAAGTGTCATTTTAATTTGCTTTTCCTTGATTTTTAAGCAAGAGTTTTTAGAAGCTTTCAAGTTTTGGAGGGTATGGTTTTATGGACATATATGGTGTTAAAAAGAAGGTTTTACTAAAAGGAACATATTAAAAGAAATGGGTTTTAAAAAGTAAGGCCATTATCATTAATAAGAAGAAATCTCTAGAATCCAATTCCATGACCATTTTAATGGTAAAATTCTCTTCTTAAAAGAGAGTCAAAGAGCGAATAGTGAATGTTTTCTTCCTCTTTTCCCTTTTGTGAACCAACACCATTCCTCTCCACACCCCTTATTTTTCTTCTTTGTTCCTTTAATCCACCTCTTCAAACCTCTATTTAATCCCTTAATCAAGTCCTTTAAGGTCCTATACACCCCTCCAAAGGAAAAAAAAGAGTTTACATGAAAGAAAATAGTGATTAAAGTATAGGGTGAATAGTAACCCAAAATTAAAGGGGTAAGTTTTTCTTTGATTCAACATTTTTCTAAGGTTCCTAGGATGTCAAGAAGATTTATATAGGGTTAGATTTGATTTTATATAAATTTTGATGCAATTGTACCTATAATTGTAGAAAAAGGAGATCAAAGGAAGAATAAAGGAAAAAAGAAGGCTTAAGCAAGTTTATTTGGTGTAGAAAGACACATAGTAGGTGTAATTAACATCATATATGTTTAATTGTGAGTTTGGTTCAGTTAAAGTAAGGAATTATGCATGTCATAAATGTTTATGCATTTTTGTTAATGCAATTAAGTTAACAATTATGTTATAGAGTTATAATGATGATGAGTAATGCATGTGAATAATAAAATGAGCTTGTTATGGTCCTTATAAGGTGTTGGCTAAAATACCTAAGCATAAAACCTAAGCACTATTTTGTGTGTGCTTATGTGATATAAGCATATGTATGAGTGAAATCATAATTAATGCATGATTTGAGATTGTGAAGTAGTTGATGATAGAAATGTGATGAATGTGATTATGGTTATAGTTATGGCCAAATAGATCATGGTATGTGGGAATATGATGGAAATGGCATGTAAGCTAGATTATTAAGGTAACCATGTATCTTAAGTAAGGGTTAAGTAGGGTATTAAATATGTTTGATGACTAATATGGATAATTACCTTCTAAAATGTACATTTGAGGAGTAATAATAATTTTGAGCATGAAATGATAAAGTGATGATAAGAATGAACATATGATTGAATATATAACATGGGTATGTGAAACATGAGAGTATGATATATATGATATCCAAATGCCTAATAAATAAGATAAATGATGTTTTATGTAACCTACAATGTGAATAATGATTTTAAATGTAATTATGCTAATTCTATATAGAGGACATAGATATGTGAGTTGTTGTAAATGAAAAGAGAGGTGTTACATATTATTTTAACCATGATTTGGCTGAATGGCCTAACTAGTGTACATGAGTGTTATTTTTTATGCATATGGTTTATATAAAGTAAATAGTTATGCTAAAATAGGCTATGTGAGCTATAAGAGCATGTGAATTTTGTTTGCAAGGTATGTAATCACACTTTCTTTATATTGACTATAAAGCATATAGTAGTGGTTATGTACATAATGAACTTAAAGTATGATATTAAAGAATATAGAACCATATTACATCATGGTAATGACCTAGTTTACATATATGAGTAATGTAATGAAACAAAAAGAACACAGTGATATTGTTCTTTTCCATGTATGGTGAAATTGACTATATTGGCTATTAAGATGTTTTGAGCAATTATATATTACATTTGAGTGATGATTTAGATATATTATGATTTTGGAATGTGCAAAGATTAAGCTTTTACAGTGTAGATACAAGATTGTAATTTAGGTATGATGATATAAGTGATGCTGATGAAGAAAAGTATTGAGATTTTTTTTATGAGACCACATGGATGGCTAATTAAATAAAAGTATATTAAAAACACTTAAAAAGGGGAAACAAAAGATAAGATTGATATTTTGGCCCATATGAGTAAACAACCCAGATTGGATAGATTGACCAGTCAATTAAGGAATATAGCGGCTGTTGGCATACCAGTATACCTCTTGATGGCCTTTTAGTCTAGTATATGACCTTTAGGTCCTATTTATGACCTATAGGTCTAGTATGGCCTCCATGGCTCTGTAGTCCCATTATCCAGTTTCAGGCTTTCGTCTTTAAGTATAAGCAAAATTAAGCAAACAATATGATGAATTTTTAAATAATAACAATTATTTGTATATATGTGTAATATTAAAGTAACCTTGTTAATGAACATCATGAATGTGATTAATAGCTTTATTCATTTAGTATAATTATATGCCTATGAAATGATGTAATAGTAGCATATGTGTATGTGGTTATGCTATAACTATCCAATTTTTCATGTTAAATATATTTAAGATGTAAATGGCAACAAAACCTATATCTATAATCATGACATGAAATGTTTAAATGGTATATTAAGTATGCCTTTGATGTAAATGATATAGTCGCATGAATTCATGAAATAACATATATCATGTTGATTATAGCATTAACCTTTATGCTTAACGCATTATATTTTTTGTGAGGCATAGGTAAAAGAAGTACAGATAAGAAGCTAAAGCCTTGAGTTGCTATATAGGTCAGGAACAATTCTTATTTTGGTACTTTTTGAATTCCCTTTATGTAAATTATAGGTTGTCATGAATGTGGTGCACTCATATTTTGTACAAAAAAAACTTGGGCTTAAACTAGTATTTTGTCATGTTTTGTAAACTTAACTAAAAAGCTTGACTTTTGTGATGTACATATAAACTAAAGATATTAGATTTAAATATAATTATGCTTTGAGATGTATGTTTTGAGAAATTATTGTGCTAAGATGTTTAAGTGGATCAGGAGGATCTCGATGGTTGGAAATGTTATGTGAAATGCTATTATAGAAGTGTTTTTAAGTCTACAGGTACTATTCATTTTGAGATAGTGTCCTGGTACAACTATTATGCTACCAAATTTTTGACATGAAGATTCCCTAAAACTATTTTAAGTCTAAAAGAAAATTTTTAATTAAGGCAAGATTTTCATTAACTCTTTATTGAGTTAATGATTTTAAATTGGATATTAAAAATTATATAAGTTTTTAAATAAGTGAGTTTGGATATCAGTTTGTGTACTACTTCTTATTCATTTTCTATGACCAAATGGGGTAAGGGGTGTTACATTTAGTGGTATGAAAGCTCCAATTTAGCCATTCTTTAGTACATATAGAGTCACATATGAGTGCTTAGAGTATTAAATCATGCATCCCATAATTTGATACCATTAAGGCCTATTATCTTTACCTTTTTCCTATAGATTAAATATGAGTGAATTTAGACCCAAGGGTGGTGATTAAGAGGTAGAAAGTCATACACCCAACATTAGTTAATACACCTTTTAGGACAAGTGCTTTAGTACCTAGTGCTATATGGATTATAGCTCAAGCAATACTAGTTCTCCTCCAGTAAATGGTGGATTTTTTGAGGCAAGCCATAGCAATAACAATTCCTTCACTTACTCCACTAGCACAACCTATGCCATAAGCCCTATAGTAAACATATTTAGAGAGATTGAAGAAAATAAAGGCTGACAATTTTAAAAGGGAAGAGTTGGATAGGGCTAGTAAAGCAAAATATTGGCTAGATAGAATAATGAGGATAATGCAACAGTTGAGATACACTACAAAGGAGTATGTAATATATGCTACTTCACTTCTGTAGGATGAAGCATTTGAATGGTGGGAGGCTATCACAAAACACAAAGAACTTAAAGATTTGACTTGGGAATTATTTCCTCGAGAGTTCAAGAAGAAACATATCACTAAGCATTATCTAGAAAAGATAAGACAAGAGTTCGTCGATTTAAAGTAGAAGAAGGAAACTATAGCTGAGTATGAGAAAGAATTTGCTAAGTTGAGTTAGTATGTAAAGGATATGGTTTCCACTAAAGAAACCAATGTAAATGGTTTAAAAAGGGGCTTAAACTTGATTTCAAGCTTCTAGTGGCCCCAATAAAGATAAGGGTCTTTACAATTTTGATGGTACCATGTCACATAATTAAGGAGATTTAGAAAGAGAGAAGAGAGATCTATCAGAAGAAAAGACCTTATGGGCATGGTTTAGCTAGTGCACCCTTTAATCAAGAGAAGAGGTAGAAAAGGGATCAATCTAAATAAAAACAAACCTAGAAGTGAATCAAATCCATAAATTTTTTCAAGGGTTGAGAGCAGTGTCTAGACAATAGACACAAGTAGCTAGTGCTCTAATTTCTACACTTTAGAAGGCACCAGCATAAAAGTGTAAGTATTATGGTAGAGGGCATAGAGAAATTTGTGAAGGACCATACTAGGAGCATGCTATATGTGTAGCTATAAGGACCATTATAAGAAGAATCACCCACAGAATCCTAGAGTGCCTGAACAAATGCAAAGCTTATTCCCAGCTGAGATTAGGGGTTAATAAAGAGATAAGGGTGATAGAGTGGGCTAAGATTAGAGGGATAAGGCTGAGACCATAGAGAGATAAGAGAGAAGAGCATTGGCTAGACAATATGCTATTTGGCCATGTGAGGATGCTAATTCTCTTGAATTTATTACTAGTACCTTCTCCCTTTTTGATTTACTTATTTTATCTTTGATAGATTTGTGTGTACATATGCACTACAGGAGTACAAGATAAGGGGTTAATGTCAAAACAGCTTGACATAGATATTCTTGTTAGCAATCCTATAGGATATCATGTGATAGTTAATCAAATTTATAAGGAATGTCTTTTTTAAGTCCAAAGACATGTTTTCTACTAATCTTATTGAACTACCATTTGATGATTTTGATTTGATCTTAGGCATTGACTGGTTATCCAAGCATTATGCAATGGTGGATTATAAATAGAAGAGGATTTCTCTTTGTATGATAGATGGGATAGAGACTATGGTTATGGGAGAAAGATAAAGCTATATGTCTAATATGATTTTAATGGTTGCTACTAGGTGGATAATGAGAAAAGGGTGCTAAGCCTATTTAGCTCATGTGCACCAAAAAGGAAAAATAGGATATGAGTTAAATACCATTGGTGTCAAAATTTGTAGATGTGTTTCTAGAGGAGTTCCCAAGATTACAACAAGTAAGAGAGTTAAAGTTTGGGATAGAGATTCTACTTGGTATGACACCAATGTTTATGGCTCATTACAAAATAACACCTACAAAGTTGCAAGAAATGAAGATACAGTTGTAAGAGCTGCTTGATAAGGGTTTCATAAGACATAGTGTATCACTATAGGAAGCATTGATTTTATTTTTGAAAAAGAAAGACGGTTCCTTGAGATTGTGCATAGACTACAGACAATTGAACTAGCAAGAACAAGTATCCATTGCCTCATATAGATAATTTGTTTGATTAGCTTAAAGGAGTAGGCATTTTTTCTAAGATCAATATGAGATCATGATACTATCAATTGAGATTCAAGGAAGTGAATGTTGCTAAGACAACTATTAGGACCAGATATGAACATTATGAGTTTTTCATAATGCTATTTGGGCTTACCAATGCTCCAGTAGCTTTTATGGACTTAATGACTAGAGTCTTTAGACTATATGTAGACCAGTTTGTCAATGTATTCATTAATGACATTCTGGTGTATTATAAGAATAGAGATAATCATGAACAACATCTCAGGATTGTATTATAGACATTGAGGGATGAAAAGCTTTATGCCAAGCTTAGTAAGTGTGAATTTTAGCTTAATAAAGTGTCTTTGCCATGGCTTATGGCATTTAAGTTAATCCTAGCAAGATTAAAGTAGTTATGCAATAGAAGCCACCTACGAACACCATTGAGATTAGGAGTTTCTTAAGGTTGGCTAGATACTGTAAGCGTTTTGTTAAAGGGTTTTCTATGATTGTAGCCACGATGACATGCCTATTGAGGAAGAATGATAAGTTTATTTAGGATGACAAGTGCCAAGAGAGTTTTGCCAATTTAAAAGTGATGTTGATAGAAGCTCTAATCCTTATACAACTAGTGTTAGGAAAGGATTTTACTATTTATAGTGATGCTTCTTTGAATGGGTTTAGATGTGTGCTTATGCAAGAAGGCAAGGTTGTTGTCTATGCTTATAGGTAATTAAGGCCACGTGAAAAGAATTATCTGACACATGATTTGGAGTTAACAACCATAGTCTTTGCCTTAAAGATTTGGAGACACTATCTCTATAGAGAGAAGTGTTATGTATACACTAACCATAAGAGTCTAAAGTATCCTTCTACCTAGAAAGAATTGAACTTGAAATAGAGATGATGGGTGGAGTTAATTAAAGACCACAATTGCCTTATTAACTACCATTCAAGGAAGGCTAATGTAATAACAGATGCTTTGAGCAAAAAGTTTATGGTAGCCATCAAAGTTATGAATGTCATAATGAAGTTTATAAATGCTAAAGCTTTATTAGCAAAATTACAAGTTAAGCGCACCTTTTGTAACAAGTCAAAGATGCTTAAAAAGAATATGACAAGCATATAGAGATTATGGGTTCTATTCAAAAGGGGAAGTTTCCTAGTTATGAGATCAAGGATGATGGATGTTTATATTACCAAGATTAATTATGTTTTCCTAATGTGAAAGATTTTAAGAGTCAGATTTTACAAGAGGCTCATAATGCACCTTATGCTATATATCTTGGTAGTACAAAGATGTATTAAGACTTGAAGGCTTCTTACTAGTGGCATGACATAAAGAGAGATGTGACAAAGTTTATGACCAAATTCCTTACTTGTTAACAAGTTAAGGCTAAGCATTAAGTCCCATTTGGGTTGCTTCATCCTATAGCAATTTTAGAATGGAAATGGGATAAGGTTACCATGAATTTTGTGGTTGGACTACCTATGACTAGAACTAAATGCGATGTTGTATAGGTAATAGTCGATAGGTTGACCAAATTTGCTTAATTCATACCAGTAAGAATCAATTATTCTCTAAAAAAGCTTATAGAGTTGTACATCTATGAGATAGTAAGATTGCATAAAGTGCCTTCTACTCTCATATCAAATCAAGACCTATAGTTCACATTAAGGTTCTAGAAAAAGCTTCACAATCAATTTTAGTATAGCTTTCCATTTATAAATAGATGGCCAATCTAAGAGGGTCATTTAGGTAACTCTAATATTTGAGTGACTTTGATACCAAGTTGATTATATGCTTATCATAAGAATGTGTTTGATAAGTGTTAGAAGTATGTTGAGAAGCTTTGCCATAGAGTTTAAAGGAAGTTAGGATTGCTACCTTTCTTTGGTAGAGTTTACCTATAACAATACATATCATAATAGTTTGGGCATGGCTCTATATGAAGATCTATGTAGGAGGAAGTATAGAACACCTTTTTGTTGGAGCAGGTTGTGTAAGCATAAGATAATAGGACCTGATTTGGTTAAAGATGTTGAAGAGAAAGTCAAAATCATTCGAGATAGATTAAAGGCTGCATCAGACAAATAGAAGTCATATGTTGGTTTGAGGTGGAAAGACATAGAATATGTTGTTAGAGATAACTTTTTTCTCTAATTATCTTCGTGGAAAAAAGTCTTGAGATTTAGTGAGAAAGGCAACTTAAGTTAAAGGTTCATTAGCCCATATGAGATAATAGAGTGTATGGGACTAGTAGACTATATACTAGCATTACCTCCAGAATTATAGCAGACGTGTGATGTATTTCATGTGTCAATGTTGGAAAGGTATAGGTCAGACCCCTCTCATTTGTTAACAATAGAAAAGGTTGAGATATAACTAAATTTGTCTTATGAAGAAGAACCAATGAAGATCTTGGCTCGTGAAGTCAAAGAGTTGAGGAATAAGACAGTGCCATTAGTGAAAGTGTTTTGGAGACCTCACAACATAAAAGAAGTGAGCAATATCCAAATCTATTTGATCTAGGTAATTTTGAGGATTAAATTCTTTTAAGAGGGGAAGAAATATAAATAATACTTCTCAGGATATAAATAGTATTTCCCAAGACTTGGGTCACACTAATGTGATCGAATGGAAGTAATAATTATAATATAATTTTGGGTAAAATTTAAAGTTAAAACAAATTCATTTAGATAGTTAAAAATGATGGTTAAGATTTTACAACAATGTTACATGAATAGTGACCTAGTTTTAGCTAAACAATAAAATATTCAATTGTTGCTTAGAAAATTCCTAGATCGATACAATCTGATACTTAAATATTCTAAATAGTTCATTAATATTGTATAACGACCCAAAAATCCCAACTCTCGTAAATAGTACTTCTCGAAACTCAAGTCGCACTAAATGCACCAATGGGTAGTATTAATTATGAGAGAATTTAGGGAAAAGTTTAAAGCCAATCTGAAGTCATTTGGATGGTTAAAAACACTAAATAAGATTATACAACAGTGTTTTGTGAATAGTGCTGTAGGTAAAGTTGAATTGTAAATAAAATAAAAAGTTGCTCAAAATAATTTGAAGATGTTACGACCTGATACTCAAATATTTTGAATAGTCCATTGGCTTTGGAATCATAATTTTTTGAGATTAGGAAGTAATTTTACTGAATTTTTAGGAAGTGAAATGCATTAATTTTTCAAATTTTTTCTCATAGTTTAGGCTCGAGATTTTGAGAGGATTTAGGGCTTGGATTTAAGGAATTTTGAAGATAGGAATAATGAAAAACCAATATTCCTATCGGTTATAATAATTGTTTGATCAAAGGAAAAATTATTTTTTTGGAAAAGTATAAAAAAGGGAATTCCTAATTTCCTTCCCATACATACCAAACTCTCCTCCTCCACTAAAATCCTACCCCCTCCTCTCTTTCTCTTATTGATTCCTTCCTTTATAGAGGGACCCACTCTATAAGCTTATACCTAAAATGAAGAGCATCCTGAGACGAGTCCGTGGACACCAAAATTGTCAGGAACGATGGAGTATTTTGGGAGAAAAATTGAGCAGAATTTTAAGGTGAATAGTAACCTTCTCTCTCAAGTTTTTATTTTCCTTAAATTTTATTTTTCACGGGTTTCTAAGGTGTCGTAAAGTGTATATCTAGGCTCAAAATATTTTTTTTACATGCGAATTATTTTATATTATTTATTAAAGTTTCTTACCTCTTTGAATTCGTAGGTGAGACATCAACCAAAGCCTCCCGAGGCAAGTAGAAGGCGTAGGCCAGCTTCAGGCATCCCATGAAACTTATTTTGGTACGTGTAATCACCTTAATTAGAGAATAAATGCATGAAAATCAATATGCCATATAGTCACATAATTGTCATAAATGTTATAAATTGCATAAATGACTAATAAATGAAATGCTTGATATAAATATGATTATTTATGTTGCATATATGTAATAAGGTGGCTATAACATGCTATACAATTGTGGTGTACATTTATGTTGTAATTAAGGGATAAATGGTATTATGTGAATTTTAGACATATAGTGAGGTGTTATATGACTAAGGTGCATTTATGTGTATAACATTGATTTTTGTTATTATGTGGCCTAAAATGCAATGCATGGTATGGATGGTCCTAAAATGATGTTTTGCTCGCTTATATGGTTATATGACCCTATGATGTCGTTATATGACATTAGGTGTATAAATGGTTCAGATATCATGTTTTATGCCAAAGTGCCATTTCAAATGTGCATTTATGATGAGTAAAGTCTGTGTGTATGCTTAGTGTTGGCCGAATGCCAAATTGCATATTGTATGGTTTATTAATGCGTATGTGGGCATATAATGCATGCAAGTCGCTATATACTGAAAATGTGTATAAAATGACATGTTAAACAAAATGTGATAGTTATGCACAACCATGAGGTATGAGATTAATGATGAAAAGAAATGATAAAATGCGTGTTTATGAGTTTGGTTGAGTTATTTTAGCTTTTAAACCTAGGCAATGTGCCTAATCAGTGTTTTGAGCCCGTATGAACCTATTTTTGGCAATGTCATGTTTTAGTTAAAATATGTTGTGTAGCATGATGTTTAGGCCTCACTGAGATGTAAAATGGCCATTGGGATGCGTGTATATGTGAAATGACAATAATTATGTTATGCATTAAAAATGGCTTAAAATAAAATAATCGATCAGTTTAATAATGCCTATACAATTAGACAACCTAGTATGGATAGGTTGATTGGTCAACTAGGACTGGCAGCTATAATGTTTACCTTCAAGTAGTAGAACTTTAGGTTATTATATGTATTTGTGTTGATGGGCACTAGGCTTTCGGGCCACTGTATAGCATTACATATGTGCGAGCCTTTGGGTTGATGCATTTTGTATCCACAGATACCAGTGCCTTTGGGTACACTATTTATGCACCTTTGGTTAGCCTATTATCCACTATCCAACCTTAGATAATTGTCTCTTTAGTATGGGCATAAATTAAAAAAATAATTATAATAAAAAGGACAATTATGGTTATAGCATAAATAAGTGTAAAATAATGTTAAGTGCATTTTAAATGACACATTGTGTGTGATATATATATATATATATATATATATATATATATATATATATATATATATATATATATATATATATATATATATATATATATATGTATGTTGGGTAAAATGTGTTAATTTATTATTGTTTATATTTTATAATGGTTA
>CANXYI011126638.1:0-10152 GCA_948208565.1 Hura crepitans | reverse complement strand
GAAATGTGTGTGTATGTGTAGAGATGGAAGAATTTCCATTTCCCTTTTATTTACAGTTTCCAAAAAATTAATTTTCCTCTTATTCAAAAAATTGTTATAACTTATAGGAGTGTCGGTTATCCCTCATTCATATCCCTAATATTAGATAAATCTAAGCCTTAAATCCTCTCAAAATCTTAGGCCCACACTATGACAAAAACCCAAAAACTTAATCCATTTTATGCCCCAAAAATTTTAATTCCAAAGCCAATGGACTCTTTAGAATATTTGAGTATTAGGTTGTGACATTTTTAGATTACTTTGAGCAACTTTTTATTTTATTTATAGTTCTGTTTTGCCTACAGCAATATTCATAGGACATTGCTATAAAATTTTATTTAGCATTTTTAACAATCCGAATGACTTTAGATTGGTTTCAAACATTGCCTAAAATTCCTCATAATTAATACTACCCATTGGTACATTTAGTGCGACTCGAGTTTTAAGAAGCACTATTCACCTTTGGAAGTGCTATTTATAAGAGTCGAGAATTTTGGGTTATTACATTTCTTCCCCTCTTAGAAAAGATGTTGTCCTCAACACACCTAATTCAAAGAGATATGGATATTATTCCCACATATGAGCTTCGCTTTCCCATGTCGCTTCTTCGATGCCATGATGTCACCTTAATACTTTCACCAACGGCACAGTTTTATTTTGCAATTTTTTAACCTCTCTAGCTAAGATACCAATAGGTTCTTCCTTATATGACAAGTCTAGTTATATCTCTACTTCCTTGATTATCAAGACATGTGAAGGTTCCAATTTGTATCTTCTCAGCATCGAAACATGGAAGACATTATGAATCTACTACAACTCTTGAGGTAAAGCTAATCTATAAGCTAATGGACCTATATGCTCTATGATCTTGTATGATCCAATGAATCTCAGACTCAACTTCCCTTTCTTACCAAACTTTAACACCTTTTTCCATGGAGATACTTTGAGAAAAACTTTATCACCAACCTCATATTCAATATCTCTTCTTTTTAAATTTGTATAGGATTTATGTCTCTATGAAGTAGCCTTTATCCTCTCTTTGATGATTTTCACCTTCTCTTCAACATCCTTGACCAAATCTAATCCCATAAACTTGTGCTCACTCAACTCATTCCAACAAAAAGAAGTCCTACATATACGGAGCCATACCAAGGCTTGCCTAGTAATTGTCTTTGTAAGTGAATTCTACCAGAGACAAATACTTATCCCAATTGCCTTTAAGCTCTATGGCACATGCTTAAAGCATATCCTCTAGAATCTAAATTATCCTCTCTGACTGACCATCCATTTGAGGATAAAAAGCCATGCTGAAACGGAGTCTAGCCCCTAAAGCATTATGGAGTTTCCTCCAAAATCTCGATGTAAAATAGGGATCCCTGCTTGATATGATAGATAAAGGTACTTAATAAAGCCTAACTATCTTAGTAGCATACAGTTTAGCTAACTTTTCTAAGGAATAATCCTTTTTCATCATAATAGAGTGAGCTAACTTGGTCAATCTATTGACCACTACCCAAACAAAATCATGCTTATTTATGATCAACAGTAGCCCAATTACAAAATCCATAGTGATTGGATCCCATTTCTGTTCCAAAATTACTATGGAATATAGCAAACTAGAAAGAACTTGATACTCAGTCTTCACTTGCTGACAAGTGAGACATCTAGTTGTATAAGTAGCTATGCCTCTCTTTATTCCTACCCACTAATATATCATCTTTAAATCCTGATACATCTTAGTATTGCTAGGATGCATAGCATATAGCACATAGTGCACTTCCTGTAGAATCTACTATCTCCAATCCTCCTTCTCTAGCACACAAAGTCAGTCATGATAATACAAATAACCATTTTCCTTAGTCACAAACTCAATAGACTTCCCCTCTTAGATCATACCTATGATACTTTAAAGCCTATAATCATCTTTTTATGATTCCTTTACTGTCTGTATTAAGCTCAACTTAACTTGTAACTCGGTTAACAAACCACTGCCATCTTGTAGCTTCAAATAAATATGCATGGCCTTTAAAGCTAACATAAGCTTCCTACTTAAGGCATCCATAACCTTATTAGCTTTCCCATGATGGTAGTCAATAAGGCAATCATAATCTTTAATCAATTCCATCCATCTTCTTTGCTTCAAGTTTAACTCTTTTTGCATTAGTAGATACTTCAAACTCTTATGATCAGTGAAGACATAACACTTTTCCCTATAAAAAATAATGCCACTATATCTTTAATTTAAACACGATAGCTGTGAGTTCTAAATCATGTGTTGGATAGTTTTTCTCATGAGGTTTTAACTGCCATGAGGCATATGCAACAATTTTCCCATGCTCTATAAGTACACATTCCAACACATTTAGTGAAGCATCACTGTACATGGTGAACTCTTTTCCTAACACTGGCTGAACTAAAATCGAAGCCTTTGTCAACAAACTCTTGAGCTTGTCAAAAGTCTCATGACATCTACTATCTCACTCAAACTTCATATCCTTCTTTAGAAGACGTGTCATAAGGCTTACTATTAAGGAAAATCCCTTGACAAACCTTTTGTAATATCCAGCCAAACCTAAGAAACTCCTAATCTCAGTCGTATTTCTCGATGGCTTCTACTCGGTAACTGCCTTAATCTTTCTTAGATTAACTCTTATGCTTTCTATTGATGCTATATGCCCCAAAAATGATACCTCCTCTAGCCAAAATACACACTTATTGAGTTTAGTGTAGAGCTTCTCATCTCTTAAGATTTGTAAAACTGTTCGAAGATGCTTCTCATGCACTTCTCGATTCTTAGAATACATAAAGATGTCATCGATGAAGACTACCACAAACTAATCTAGAAATGTCCTGAAGATCTAGTTCATAAGATCCATGAATGCTGCTGGTGCATTTGTTAGCTTGAAAGGCATTCCTAGCAACTCATAATGCCTATATCTAGTCTTGAAAGTCGCCTTGTGTACATCCACCTCTTTCACCCTTAACTATTAATACCTAGATCTAAGATCAATTTTAGAGAAGACACCTACCCCTCTAAGTTGATAAAAAAAAGATTATTAATCTACAATAATACATACTTATTCTTGATAGTGACATTGTTCAACTACCTACAATCCACACAAAGTCTTAAGGATCCATCCTTCTTCTTGAGAAACAAAACCGGTGCTCTCCATGGTGAAACACTAAGCCTAATGAACCCTTTGTCTAGAATCTCATGCAACTATATCATCAACTCTTTCAGCTCAGTAGAAGCTATCCTTTTCAGAGTTATGGAAACTGGCGCTTTGTTTGGCATCACCTCTAGTGGCAAACTAAGTAACTCATCTGGGAAAACATCCTCAAACTTAACCATAATAGGAATCTAACTTGCTTCTAATACTTCCATTTCAGTGTTAACCACATATGCAAGATAAGCTTGATAACCCTTACGCACCACCTTTCTAGCTATAACTTTTGATACTATATTAGCTATGTAATCTGATCTTTCAACCAACACTGTCACTTCTGATTTGTCATATGCTTGTAATGTGATCCTCTTCTTTTTGCAATCCACAAGGGCATGATACTTAGATAACTAGTTTATACCCAAAATAAGATCAACTCATTAAACCGCAATTCAATGAGATCTATTAAGAAATCATGTCCTTGTACTGATGAAGGATAGTTTCTGAACACTTTGATCACAATGATGTGTTATCCTATTAGATTGCTAACCTTCATATCAAAACCAATGTCATTTAATGCTAAACCCTGATCTAAAACTTATGTTGTGTAAATATAAGAATGTGTGGACTATGGGTCTATCAGTGCTAAAATAGGTAAATTAAAGATATGGAATGTACCCGCTATAACATCTGTGGCATCTGCCTCCTCTCTAGCTCAAATGGCATACTGCTTGGCTAGAGCTATAATCTCTGACTTGTCCTTTTAACTTGCCCTAACTCTGCTTTTAGCCTCTCTCTTGTCCTACTTCTATGAAAAGCATTTTGCCTCACAGGGTAATCTCTCTAAAAATAGCCTTTAGAGCCACAATCCCAGCATACTCCTGTCATGGTCATCCAAAAAACACTAAGGTGTTTCTTTTGACAAGTCTAACAATCTAGTATCAGAGCACTGCAAGCAGTAGATCTAGGAACACTTGAGATCTAAGTATGTGCTCTAGAACCCTATCCTAATCTATGGGATCGATTTGACTTTCTATCCTAGTGATGCCTAAACTGACCCCCTTTTAGTCTCTTATCAACTATATGACCAGAACTACCATATCATTGGCTAAAAGACCTCTTTTTGAAGTTATCTCTTTTCTGCTTCTACTAATTCACCATCGTAGTGATACGACAAGCTGCTATCAATGCTAAAAAGCCCCTGATTTGCATCAGAGCAACCTGTTGCATCACATTAAGAATTAGCCCCTTCTCAAAATTCTTGCAGTGGTTTTCTTCTGTAGCCACCACTACCATAACATATCTGCTTAAGTGAGCAAACTCTTTCTCATACTCAGTTATGGTCTAATGTTTCTACCTTAGCTCCATAAACTTTTGATACTTTTGATCTACGTAATGATCGGTTATGTAGTTCTTTTTGAATTCCTTCATAAAAAACTCCCAAGATAGATAATCTACTGCCTTATTCTCTATAATGGCCTCCCACTACTTTAAAGCTTCCTCTGACAGCATAGAAGTAATACATGCAGTATACTCCATCTGACGACACATCAACTGTTACCTAATCCTGAGCATCTAATCTAACTAGTACTCAGCTCTGCTTGACTCATCCAACCTATTCTTCCTTGAAGTACTTAGCCCCTTTTCTTAGCAACCTCTTCATGTAGGTCTTTTAGAAACCCAACTGCTTTTAAGGTACTGGAGGTGGAGCAAAGTGTATTATAGCAACTACTATAGCAATAGCTGTTACCTGCCTAATTGACTCTAACATAGTCTCTAGCCAAATTGACTGACTCTGCTATCTAAGTGATATATGTCCCATATCACTAAAGGTCACATGCTTTGGTTGTGCTCCTTTTTATGCAATAGTCATAGGAGCATGGCTCTCTACTTCTTTCTCTTCGATTTGAGTCGTACTATGAATCATCTTCATTTATATGGGTAATAAGAACAAATTAAGAGCCTCATATGTAACAATATTATGATGTAAATATACTACTACACTCTTGTGTAACCTATAGGTATAGAGGAAAACCTAAACCAGAGCTCTGATACCACTAAGTGTAGCACCCTCTACTCAGTACGTACATCGAACACGAATAGGGAGCACCACCACATAACAATATCTAATTTAGCTACCCATAAAACTCATTTTAATTTAAAACTTTTATGAAGTAAATAATTCATTAACTTATAGAGTTGTAAAAACATTAAAAATCATTTGGCATACATATCGAGGTATGCATTAGGGTTATCGTGTCAAAAATCTGGCTGCATAACGGCTATACCGGGGCACTTTCTTAAATTTTTACCTACTTAAAAACACTTTTATAAAAAGCATAAAACACTTCTCCATCTCATATGAGTCCTTTTGACCCTTTAAACTCATTAGAAAACATTGAGCCTTAGGCTCAACTTAATTAGCATTCTGACATGCAATATCATAACTTATCACACAATCATGCGAGAATAATAAATCCTTTACAATATTACAGCTTAAGTTACAAAAAACAACCCAAGTTATAGATTAAGACCAATCCCTTCGGAATCACAAAAGCATACTACTACTATTACATTTACATCATTACACTTTCACAAAATGATTAAAAATACCCATATAGGGGCTATCTTTAAAAGTCTCTTATGGTTAGAAGCTTTGGCTTTAATCTACTGCTTTGTTACATACACATTGCAAACAGGCAATGCTCTAAGCTTTAGCTTAGTGGTCTAATCACTTTAACTAGATATAACAAGTTAAGCATTCTTTCATGCAATATGTGTTAAGTGAGTTATGATTTTAATAATAAGAAAAAGCCACATTAGGTCCATACTCATGGCATAATCACTTTTAACATGTATTAACTTAATTACACACATAACTTATACATATATTGGTCACAACATACAAATGCTTCATTTTACATGGTAAGAAGCATAGGACATGCACTACTTTTATTATCACACAAATGCATGATTTTCGCATATTCGGGTCTCAAGACTGTATATGCATCAAGCCATCAATAGTACAAGTATAAAGCTCAGCATTTTACAACATACAAAAAATAAATGGGTTTAAACCAACATTATACCAAAAACATCTATGTCACAAATAATGCATAATTTAAAATGCATTTATGCTTATTTTATGCTTATTTATGCTATAACCACAATTATCCTTTTTATTATAATTATTTATTTAATTTTTTCTTGTATCATAGTATTTTTATTATTATTTTTTTAGTTTATGCCCATACTAAAGAGATAACTATCCAAGGTCGGATAAGAGATAACGAGCTACCTAAAGGTGCTTAAATAGTGTACCCAAAGGCACTGGTATCCATGGATACAAAACATATCAACCTAAAGTCCACACATATGTAGTGCTATATAGTAGCCCGAAAGCCTAGTGCCTATCAACACAAAAAATATACATCATGACCTGAAGGCCTATTACCTGAAGTTATACATTGCAGCTACTAATCCTAGTTAATCAATTAACCTATTCATACAAGGTTGTCTAACTATATAGGCATCATTAAACTAGTATATTATCTCAATATTTAGACATTTTAACACATAGCTTAATTATAGACATCTCATGCATACATGCATTCCAATGGCCCTTTTGCTTCTTAACGAGGCCTAAACATGATGGCTAAGAAACATGTTTTAACTAAAACATAACATTACCAAAGATAGGTTTATATGGGCTCAAAACACTGATTACCCACCTAGCCTAAGTGTAAAAGCTAGAAAACTCAATCAAAAACATAAATACGCATCTTTATAATTATTTTCATCATTGACATATATAATAGCATCAAATGCATCATGGTTGTGCATAACTATCACATTCTACTTAGCATGTCTTTTTATATGCATTTTCGACATATAGTGACATCCTTAAATTATATGCCCACATACGCGTCAATAGGCCATATAACATGCAAATTGCCATTCGGACATCACTAAGCATGCACACACATTTTATTCATCATAAATGTACACTCAAAAAGACATTATGGTGCAAAACATGATATTTGAGTCATTTATGTATATAACTTGCAATTAAGCATATAAGGCTTATAATAATGAGTTTTGGCCTCCACTTACCCAAGTCCTCTAAAACACACATACATATGCATATACAACTCTATGTCATGTATAGATGCTCAATATTACATCCACATACTTTCTACCAATTACACACAGTCATACGGCATTAATATCGCAAAATGACTTTATACGGTCTTATAATCACATAACGCGTTCCTTAATTAATATTACCATAAGAATGTATTATTCGTGCCTAATATATTTAAATCCATTACATTACATGCATTTATCATACATTTATGCCATACATGCCTAATTATGCATTAAATGCTCATTATATCATTAAATGCCAATTATGTCAAAATGCATATAATAAGTTTACAGGCATTTTCACCTAATTAATGTGATTACACTTACCAAAATAAGTCCCAAAGGACGCTTGAGGTCGGCTTAAGCTTTCTCTTTACCTCAAAAGGCTCAGGTTGATGCCTCATCTACAAATACAAAAGTCTACAAATTTTAAAAAAATATATAAAATAATCCTCATGTTAAAAAAATATTTTGAGCCTAGATATCCACTCTATGATACCCTAGCAACTGATGAAAAATAAAATTGTGAAAAAGAAAAACTTGAGAGAAAGAAGGTTAATATTTACCTCATAATTCTTCTTAATTTTTCTCCCAAAGTACTCCATCTTTTTTGACGATTTTGGTGTCCATGGACTCATCACAGAACACTCATCATTTTAGGTATAATCTTGCAATGTGGGTCCCTCCATAGAGGAAGAAATCAAAGGGGAGAGAGGAGAAGTGGAGGTCATAGTTTTAGGAGGAATTTGGGAGGGAAAATGTGTGTGCGGTGGTGGAAATGGAAGAAATTTCAATTTCCCTCCTATTTATAGTTTTCGAAAAAATTAATTTTCCTCTTATTCGAAAAGTTATTATAACCTATAGGAGTGTTGGTTTTTCTTGATTCCTATCCCCAAAATTAGATAAATCTAAGCCCTAAATCCTCTTAAAATCTCGAGCCCAAACTATGACAAAAACATAAAAAAATTAATGCATTTTATGTCCCAAAAATTTAGAAAAATTATTACCTAATCTCAAGAAATTATGATTCCAAAGCCAATGGACTATTCGGAATATTTGAGTATCAAGTTGTAACATTTTCAGATTATTTTGAGCACCTTTTTATTTTATTTACAGTTCAGCTTTGCCTACGGCATAATTTAGAGGACACTACCATAAAATTTTAGTTAGCATTTTTAACCATATGAATGACTTCAGATTGGCTTCAAACTTTGCCCAAAATTCTCCCATAATTATTAGTGCCTGTTGGTACATTTAGTGTGACTTATGTTTTGGGAAGCACTATTCACCTCGGGATGTACTATTCATGAGAGTCAAGATTTTCGAGTTGTTATAGCATGTATGTGCATTGTCCCAATAGGACCTTATGGCTGCTGCACTAGCATAACATGACACTAGAGTGTCTTAGCAGCTGCTATCCTCCCTAATTGACTAGTTAACCTATCCAGTTTAGATTGTCTAACTAATATGGGCTTTAGCATTATTTTACTTTCAGTTTAATTTATTTTACATACTAGTCATGTAATTGCATGTACCTTACTTTGTACATAACCATATCAACAAAATCAAGTTTTTATAAGCCATCTTTAGGTCGCACAATTACTTTTGTAAGTTTTCTTTTTTATAACAAGTGTGTAAAGGCACACTTTTCATTTATGTGAACTAGAAATTTATACAACCATGCCATTAATTCTTAGCTCGTACCATGCAAATGCAAGTTATATACCTCTTTATTTTGTATCTTTCCAATAATAAATAAAGTCTTGATTATTATTAGCTTTTTACTTAATACATTTCATAAAGGTATGATCTTACATGTAATTGCTAATCTTTAAATACTTTCAGCCAAACAACTTTATAGACATTTATACACAATTACAAAATTCTTGTATCATGAAATATACTTATGTAATTTTCTAACCCATATACATTTTATATACACATTGAACACATGTATTAAACCAAAATACACATGCCTATCTACCTTTACCACTTTCAACCATGTATGGAAATTTACCCTAACATTCATCATTCCATTCAATTACCATTTTACTTATTAACTAAAAATTCATTTATCGTAATTAAATCATCTTTTCCTATTATATAATAAATATACCTCTATTTCTTATACATGAACCATTAGGCCATATTAGAGATACAACTAGGTTCATTAATTTTTAGCTTCATTCTCACCTAAAACATGTCATCAACATTATGGTATATTAACTTCTACCTTAAACATACTTATACCTATCAAACATACACTTTAAGTATACATCTCACACACTATAGCCCTAAAATTTTACACACACATATATGCCATTTAATAAACTTACAAAGGTGTTTCATTGGTAACAAATATACTCCTTACACCTTCTCTTTCCCTTTTCATGTGCTAGTATTAGTTTCTCTACAAATATACAAGGTTAGAACTTAGAAAAATTCCAATAAAAACCTATATAGCTATAAACTAAAATTTAATGCTTGAATTATTCATTTGGCATCAAAAGGCACCTAAGAAAATATAAAACCTTGAAATTGAATACTTAAATAATTAGAGGTTACTATTCACCTTAACTTCCCTCTTTAAAACTCTCTTAAATAATGCCCTTTGTTCAATTTGTTTTCTTTCATTCCTAATCTATAGGTCTAAAAGAATTATTTTAAGGTGGAAATGTGGCAAAGGTTGTATGGTATAAGGTTTGAAGAAGCAAAAATTGAAATAGGGAGTCCATGAATAGCATTGGCTTAGAGGGCTTGAAGAAGATGGCCATGCTTTATTTCCTTTTTCCATTGAATCAAA
>CANXYI011126588.1:0-11015 GCA_948208565.1 Hura crepitans | reverse complement strand
GTGACAAAGGAAATATTACATGGAAGATTTAAATAAAGTTTAGACATTGTTTAGGATTTTTGGAATAGAAATAAAGATTTTATATGGTGAATTAGGTGTAAGATTTTAGGGTTTGAAATAGTAAATTAAAAATGGTAAAATAAATATACTGTTGAAAGAAATGACATATATTAGGAGGAAAAAGGATTGAGGTAGAGATAGGAAAGGAATAGGTAAATAAATTGATAAGAAAAATGTACCCAATGAATGGTCACGGTTACAAAAAATGGACCCGTAACTGTCCAAATTCTACAATGACTTGTAACTGTTCGAAAAAATATGACCGGACGAAATAAATTATAATCTGTGTCTTTTTAGCATGAACATAACTAAAGTAAATATTTGACAAAGGGAAAAATAATTAAATTGACAAAATCAGTATCGGAGTAAAATTACAGAGCTGATAAAAACAAAAAGGGCTGAAGAAATAAAGTAAGATGAAATAAGGAAAATTTATGAATACATAATAAATTATGAATAAAGTTTAGAGAATTAAACTTGGGAATATTAATAGTTTTAGGACATGAGGAAAGGGTCAAATTAATAAAGATGCAAGGATTTAAAAATGGAGTAGATTTTATCAGGAAGGTCAAAATAGTAATGGTGAAATTTATCAGACTGTGTAGAAAATACATATGATACAAAATGGAACTATGTTACAATATAGTCAGGCAAGAATTAGTAAAATAATATCTATGGAATAATCTAATAAAGCTTATAGAAGGGGAGCAAGTTTCCTTAAGAAATAATTTATAAGCCAATTATATAATAGGGAGGATTAATGTACAGTAGAAAAATGGCTACAAGTTTACTTGAGAAAAAGAAAACAAAAGATATTCAATGGGAACTTTTGGGATAATGGAAATCATAATGATCTTGAGAGAGGATATATAATTATGAATGGATTGAATAATGAATTCAATGGTTATAAATGATAATATGAATGGAAATCTAGAAGTTTATGGTTACTCATACATTGGATAGGTTGATCGGTTAACTAGGAATTAGCAATTGCTCGAGGCTGAGTCTGTGTGACTTTTAGCCTATGTACAGTGGGTGTAGCCACGTAGGTTCTATGATGAGTCACAGGACTATAGGTATATATTTATTAGGGCGGGTGCAACCGTCTAGGTTCTATGAGGAAGCACTGCACTATAGGCTATTATTTCAGATATTGGGGGTGGCCTACGAATGAACCCTTGAGTATCCGTTAGTCTGGTATTAGGAGTGGTTTATAAATGGGTCCCTAAAGTATTAGACGATAGTTATGTATAGACACTGAGGTCCATAATGGGCACTAAGGTATAGTTCTGCTTCTTGTCTAGTTCTCGAACTACAGGGGTTGGTGCAATAGTCGAGGCCCAAAATAGGGGCCATTGCGCATTATGATCTCGTTATCCAGTGGCTGGGAGTCCTTCCTAAAACCATTAGGATAAAGGATAAATGAAATAACATGAAATGACTCACAAAAAATAATAAGATAGAAATCTGAAGTATAAATCTATCGGAATGGAACAATTGGTGATAACGGTACTAGGGAATAAGAATAGTGGGAAACAAGTTGGGATTAAATAAAATCATATGAACTTAAAGAAACTATCTAAAGAAATAGGAAACTAAAAAAATGGTAACTGAACAGTAAAGGATTTAAATAATGAAGTTAAATGGTAAGAGAAATTAGTTAAGATACAAAAAGCAAGTTAAGCACATACATATACATGATAACTAAACTAAACTGAAGAATGGGAATACATTGGTAATGGATAGGCATAAATAATGGAGTAGTACGAGGTTGGTATTTAAAACATACTAAGAACATGGAATTTAAAGGAATAAATAAAATAACTACTGTGACAGATAATTATAGGTAAAAGCTTAAGGAAAGGTAAAGGAAAATTTTAATAAGTACGTATAAAAGTTTTTGTGTGTTTGTATGTAATTGAGTAAATAATATGTTTGGTTAAATTCACCACTGAGTGTATAATCAGCGTATTAGGTTTCTGATGCACAGGTGATAGATGTATGGAGAATATGTAGCTGACAACTAGCAGTGCAAGCGACGACTATCCAGGTATGATATGTTATGGTTATATTATGTAGTATCATTAAGTAGAGGCAGTCACGCATGTCATTGTAGGTAGATAAGTATTAAACTATAAAATTGGCTAGCATAGTAATTTATAATTGTAAGAAATAAGTTTATAGCTATAATAATAGACTCAAATGATAATTGGTTATGAGATCAGGTGTGTGAAGGTCATATGCCTAGCAAAGGTATTTTAGACTATAAAAGCTGTTAAAGAAAACTTCTAGACTGTAAAATGTGAGATGAGATAAAAGTTAAATGAAAGGCCCCTGGGGAAATCCAAGGATAGGTGACCTCACGAGAAATAGCACGTCTTGCCTGTTTTTAGCAAAAATGGGCAGGGGGTGTTACATTTCTACAAAATCTACTTCTTTAGCGCTTCCACATCTGGTACACATATTCTATTGTGTTATTATAGATAACCATCACTCTTGATTTCATACTCAGTAGACTTCCCCTCTCGAATGGTATGAATCACACTCATCAACCTATGATCATCCTTCTGACAATCATTTACTTGTTGTAGCTAACTAGGCCTTACCTGCAACTCTGCCATTAAAGCATTATCACCCATGAGCTATAATTTGACATTCATGGCTACCATAAACTTCTTCCTAAGAGCATTCACCACAACATTAGATTTTCTTAAATGATAATCAATCAAGCAATCATAGTCCTTAATCAATTTTGTAATGCTCATAAACTTATGTTTTATGAATAATACCTCCGTGGCATGAACAGTGACTCTTGAGGAATTAGGGCCCACTGTGATAGTTAAAAGAGCAGTACTGGTCATAAAACTTTGATAGGCCAAAAAAAATAAGGAAATGAATTAATTAAAAGTTTTAACAGAACTAATAAATTATTTTAGGCTATAAACTAGTGAATGGTAGCTTTAAATGAGTTTATGCCGAGACAGCTCCAGGGTGTGCCTAGATAGACCTAAAAGTACCATACACTATAGCTTAAAAATTTCAATGAGTTTATAGGTGAAGGAATTTTAAATTTCTATGGTTGTTTGATAGTTATTCAAAATTTTTCACTTACACAAGTGAAAAGTAACTATAGTTGTCATTGTAATCTTGGCTTGAGATTTTACAGGCCTTCATGGGCATTATCGAGGATTTTTGGCACTAAAATGATTATTTTTAAAGGTCTAAAACATTATTATAAATTTTAAAAAGTTAAAAAGAAATTAAATTAATTTGAGCCGTCAGATCTCCACGTGTCATAATCTAACTACTCCACCCCACTAATATAAATACCCCCATACATGTGAAATTGTAACATATATAAAAAGCTTCCCTAACCTCCCCCACCCACACACCATAGCCGATGTCATTCTCTCTTAGTGCCTCCACCATTTTTTCTTCATTCCACCCTCAAATCACACCAAAATCTCATGAAACTTATATGAAATAACACCTCTATAGTCTCTAGAATTCATTTCAAGCAATAAAATTGAGAAATATTGCTTCGATCGGGAGATTGGATAATGGAGTGAATAGTGGTCATTTTGAGTGTAAGTGGATTTTTCTAAATTTTTATTTCTATTTTAGTTAGCCTTAATGATTTTGAGAAAAACCATGTTCATAGATTTCAATTTAGAGTTATGTAGAATTTTTTAGAATTTTTCTAAGGTTGAAATGTGTATGTTTTAGGAAAAAGAAGAGCAAGTGAAGAAGAAAGGCATTCAAGGCCATAAAATGGTGGAGAAGGGTGTTTTCACACTCTAGGTATGTGAATTTAATATGATTCATGCATGTCATGATGTATGTGTGCATACGAATGTGTATGTAAGTGGTATTGTGTATGTGCATGTATGTTTAATGTGAATTGATTATGTGAATATGTTAGCCTAATAGAATGAACATTATGTGCATAAATTACATGGAAGAAAAATAACTGTAGTTATGTGATCTTCATATGGCCTAATGGTAAGCATGGTAATGCTGTGATGTGTGCAAGATATGTTGATAATGCAATTGGCTTTGAAATAAGGTGTAAAATATAGTGATAACATGCATTTGAAGAAAGAAATTTATGTGTAATACTTTGGAACTTTATGGCTTAAAATGTGACTTATTATGTTAAGTAAATTGGTGCATAAAAATGACCATTTTTAGTGTGAGTAAAATGGCATATTATGATGGAAAAGAAATGCATGAATTGGGTGACATAATACAAGTTGAAATAATGATAAGCAACATTGTTGTGGTAACAATGTGTGGTAGGAATAATGTGAACCATTATGGTAGTAGAGTAAAATAATTAATGATTATATTATGGGAAGTGAGACATTGAAATTGACCAAATGAATAGTATTTTTTACAAAGTGACCGGTAACTAGAAAAGGTGTGGAAATGCATTAATGCTTATAACTGTGACATATGAATGGTGATAAAATAAGGGAAAAAGACCTATAACTATATGAGATAAACTATAAATATGAATTAGCCCATCAGTTAGACATCCACTGAATGAGTTGACCGGGCAACTAGAGAATTAACAATTGCTAGGGGTTCTGGTCCTCCTAGGCCATTACCTGTAATATTGAGAAGGCAGGTGCAGCTGCTAAGGTTATGATATTGAGCCCTGCACACTCGGGTATTGGGAGGTCCATATGGGTTAATCCCTACTACCCTATAACACCTCCACCTGAATTCTATAGAAATTCAATAAGAGGTGCAAGTTCCCACTAGGTTACCCATCCTAAAATTCTCTAGCCTATTTTCTTTAACACTTATAGACCTATTTATTTAATGTACCGATCTTGCCTAAATTTTCAGTCTAACCTTTTACCATTATTATTCAAGTTATGTCAGACATAAAAATTCATTTTTCAACAAGTAGTCAATCTTACAAAAAATTAGGCAGCACAAGAGCTACCCGAGTGACCTTTCCAAAATTGACACTTGTCAAAAAATGCACTTTTAATAAATACTATCAACACCTATCATCACCTGGACCCTTCCAATCCTCTAACAAACATTATACATATCAGAAGCAACACACAGGGCCTTAAGACCATAATCATCAAAACTCAAAAAATAAAACCATTCAGATAAAAGTTTTGTTTATACATCATTAGTTTAACAGATAATTATAGACATTTACAGACCTTGGTAGCTTCTAAGCTAGCTAAACCCATAACCTATAGTATTTACATGGGTGCCCACTAAAACCATGAAATATACAAAATTATATACCCTTAGTGTCTTTAGTTACTACACTACACAAAACTCGATGCTAGATTGCTATCTGATGTTACCTGTACACTGAAACACCGATATACTGATTATAACTCAATGGTGAATTTGATATAATAAAAACATGTCAATGCAAGCATACATACATATCACACATACCATGAGTGCAAAATGCATCATATAATGTGGCACCCCTTATTGAATTCTCGAAGAACCTAATAGGCAATGCACTTCCCTATAGATCACCCATCTTAGGATTGCTCCAAGAGAAAACTCCTTGACACTTATGGACTGTTCTAAAACTCTATCAGATATATCTTAGATGTCTAGTCTAATCCTTATACATATTCATACATGGTCTAATAGACTAAAAAAAGCATATACAGACACTTTACAGGTCACATAAGGATTGGCAACATAACAACTATTAGGGTGATTTACCAAAAAAATTATTTTTTCACCTATTAAAAACACTTTTATAAGTAATAACCTATAACCTCCACTAGACCCTTTTGCTCCCCCAATCAATCATTAGCACACCTCATATAGGTCAGAAACACACACATAGGGCCTTAGGCCTATAGATATAAAATTCACAAGCAATCCCAATCAAACAAAACACATATTTATTAACATTATGTTTTGCTTAACTTAACAAACTTCAATAGTTTCTAGGCATGTTGGACACATAACCTATAGCTCTTACATGAGTGCCTACTATATATATCAAAAAACATATAAAACTTAGACCCTTACTGTCTCTACTTCTACACTACATGTACAATGAGACTTGACTGCTACTCCTGCTTACCTGTGCACTAAAACACTAATACACTGAGTATAAAACTCAATGGTGAATTAATATATTAAAATCATGTTTTATGCAAGCACACTGATGCTTTAATACACAACTAACATAGGATTTAAATCCATAAAACCAATTAAAAATTATGATACTCATTTCAAGTTTATGTATTCCATCAACCCAGTAATTACAGTTATGCCATTGTGATAATTTCATTTAGTTTGTTTCTTTCAATTTATTCAATCATTCCATTATTCTCAGGTGTATTATTTAAATTATTAAATAGGCCCAACTAAGTAGACTACACTTACAGATAGTAGACCAAGAGGGAACTGAAAGATGTGTGGTGGCCTACATTTTAGACCCAAACTACAACACTGGCCTAATATAGCCTATAAGGATTAGTTCATAAGAACCTCTCAAGGGGCAAAAATACTGAGTAACTGTGCATAGGGATTAGTCCATAGATCTCTCAGGGCAATTGATCATGTCAAATGATTCCTCCAAGTCTGTCCAGCAGACTAGTGCAATGGCCCCTTTGGGGACCTTCACCATTGCACCGGCATAGTCTAATATACAGTTAAAAGTGCTAGCAACAAAGAGTGTTTACCCCATAGACTAGTGCAGTGACTCAATAATAAACCTCAGTGGTTACATCGGCCCAGTTCGATAATCAGACAGTCTAGTAGCTGCTAATCCCTAAGTTAACCGATCAACCCATCTAGTGGGTGTCTAACTAATGGGCCATCTGACTTTTTTTACATTTATTTATTTACTGATCATTATTTTATAATATTTAATAATGTTTAATAGTCAGTTACAAATTTATTTCAATAGTTGAAATTTGACTTAGACAGCTACAAGTCATTTTTGGTCCTACCAGACAATTACAAATCTATTTTCTGGCATAATTAAGTCCATTTTATTTCCATTAATTAAGGTTCTATTTCATTCAATTTGTTAGTTATATTTAGGTTAAGCCCAAAATGGTCCTTTTTATAAGACAATTATAAGCCCATAGTCATTGATTTCTAAGCATTTGTCCATATGCCTTTTTATGCGAAAACAATTGGCCATTATGGCTCAAGTTCATGTCATTTCATATTTTCACATTGGCCTTAAAAGTAGCCTCAAATTTCTTTTAAACTTAAGTGCATAAAAGGTCTAAAATATGGGTACCAATTCATGCCATTATAGCTCACATTTTAGGCTAATTTTTTCCATGCCTTTTCTAAATCATTTACAAGTCATTTTTCATACTTAGTTTAGGCCACTATTCTCCCCATGCATGGTTTACTCATTAATATACCATATCACTCACATGTGTAGATTATCATACCAATGTCAAGTTATACCCTTAATGCCTTTTTAATCATATTATTCTCACATATTAATATTAGCCCATGTCATACATATTATGCCTATGTCCACATGCAACCTCTTGGCCAAACATATTTTATAACTAATTATATACATTTTCCATGACTCTTCACACTTGCATACCATATATTATTATTCTATAACATGACTACATCAATTACTTTGGAGCCATAAATTACAAGAGTAGTATATATGCCTTTATTTACAACTAACCATACCATAATATTATTTGAGCACATGTACATGCCTTATGTGGTTGTTCTAACATACACATATACACACACACACACACACACACACACATAGGTGTACTCTATGTCATTCATCACCTACCATTTCGTACTTCACAAGAAGACCTAAGAATGGCTTTAAATTATTTTATTGTATGTACACAAAATGATTCAAATTAGGTTTCATTCCATGACCTAGTAAATCCTTTATAGCTCACTCACACTATTTTATTTTTCCACGCCACTTTTATAAGGCATAATGCATTCTATATACCACACCCTTCCTCAACTACACACCTACATTAACCTATTCTATGAAAATGTTGTGCTACACCTTCCATGCATATAGTAGCTCACTATGCCTATGTAAAAATCCCCTATGCCCAATCACACCATCATGCCTATCTTGTACATCTACCTCTCGGCCAAAGCCCACTTATGCCTAAACCTATGGCCTTTCACACATTCCACTACCCACCTACACATTATAACCTCATTTAAAGCCACCCTTGAATGCTCACATAATGTTTAACATGGCATATGATAGGGTACAACACATACATGCCACGGCCTAACTTGACAATCCTCTTAACATACCCTTTTTCACCACACATACCCCTAAAATCCAATAATTCCATAGCATCTAAGTCACCTCTTTTCCTACAATACACTTATACATGAAACTTACATGCCACCCTCACCCATAAACACACATAACCATATGGGAACTACTCCTATGTCCACCAGTAATTCAACAATAACCCACATAAGTAACATTTACTAAAACATTTATCAAAATTTTGCATCTAACACATTTCACAATTAAACATTCCATCCCACAACTTCATATAATTCTCAATAAAATTGATTAAAACATGCTTTTAATCCATCAATTCAAATACCTTTTTTTTAAGGTTTCAGCAACCCTTCCTCCTTAGGTTTCTTATAGACTTCTTTTCCTCTTTAAATCTCTACCATCCATCACCTTCATTTGAGATTAGCCTTGAAGTTCCTTAAGTCCCCAAATGAAAATTTAGAAGTTATGACTAAATGTAAGACTCCACAAGCCAATTAAAGCCAAAAGAAAAAAGAAAAGGAAAACTCACTTACCTCTTAATTTTTCCTCCCACGTTAGATTCGGAGTCTTAGCTTTCATGAGTTTTCTTCAACACTTCAATAGGTACTTGCCACCAAAATTCATGAAACCCTTTCTGCATTTTTATGGCTATTCTTAATAGAGTTTAAGTGATGATTTAATGTGAAAATGGAACTGGAATACATTCATTCTCGCTAAAAATGGCATGGACAACTTAAGGAATGAAAATGAAGAAGAAAGGTGGTGGGTGGGTGGAAATGAGATGTCACCCTCTTAAGCAATTGGGTCCACATGCCCAAAGCTCATTTAAAAATATAGGTGTGCCTTAGGTTGTGCCACATGGCACCAGAGCACCCCTAAAACCTAAATTTTCAGAAAATTAGAGCTAAAACTTTTAGAAATTTTTAAAAATCACTCAGACATCAAAAAATTGTGCCATTTGTTCTTAAAATCCTCAATTAGGCCCAATTAGATGCTTGTAAAATTTTACAGGAAAATTTCATTGGGAAATAGGTGAACCAAATTCTCAAGATTCTCGATTTTTTGGTAGAATATTGGGACATTTTAAAATTTCACCTGAACCTCTAAGAATTATTGCATTTGTTTTAAAAATTCTCAAATAACCTTATTTAGGGGCATGCAAAATCTCAAGACCAAATTCCTTCGGGAGATAGGCTGGTGAAATTCTTAGAAAATCATAGTTTTGTTAAAAATTTCGAAAAATCCTTAAATGACCTTGAAAAATTAAAATTCCTTCTCTTTTGGCCTAATTACAATTTTAACCTTCAAGGTGTAATATTTTCATGTCGTCAAGGCTCATCCTAGGTCATTCCTAGCTCGACTCAATTTGACCCTATGGCCCACTAAATTATAGCTCGAAATAATTTATTGGTTCTACTAAATTTTTAATTTGAGTTGTTTCCACCCTTTTTGAGCCTTGTAAAGTTTAATAGCCATTATGCCTTACCTCAGGCCTCATAAAGGTGACCTAATACTCTGGTCACACTTTTCAAGCCTCGGGGTACTATTCATGAAGCCTTAGCATGCGAGCGTTACATATAATATCCTTTTTATAAAAATAATATTATTTTATTCACTAGTCTAATTATTATATTAATCAGTCTAATGTCATTATTTAATTGATCACCATTCTTATTATTACTATCTATCATTATACATTATTTAATTTATTACATAGACCCAACTGGCTAGACTACACTTATAGACACTAGATAAAAAAGGAAATAAAAACTATGCAGTGACCCTCATTTTGGACCTCGATCTCTGCATCGACCTAGTGTAGTGGCTCAACTAGCGAACCTCAATCACTCCACCGACCTAGTCTGATAGTAAGGACTTGGAACTCTCTAATGCTAGACAAATAAAATAACATGATATCATTATATCATCAATCCATCATAGTGTAGTGGCCTAGCTTGTGGACCTTAATGGCTGCACCCACCTATTTTGATAATAGGGATCTGCCTGTACCAGACAGAGATAACAACATCAAACTATGGAGTGGCTTAGCTAGCGAACCTCAATCATTGCATCAACCTAATGTAGTGGCCTAATTATTAGGACCTCAGCAACTGCACTCGCCTATATCATTATACTAGTAAAGGCCTAGAGGATCAATACCTTTAGTAGCTACAAACCCTTAGTTAACAGGTCAACCCATCTAGTGCGCGTTTAACTAATAGGCCTACTATCTATTAATTATTTTTATTCCATTACTAATCATTTACTTAATTTATTTCTACGTGATTGATACACAATTATGAATTACTTTCCTCAGTTTATTTTTAGCTGGATAGTTATGAGTCACTTTTTTTACCAGACAGTTTTAGGTCATTTTATGATAATTTCATGCCATTATCACGAGTCATTTTTCATGTTCATGTCATGCCCCTATTACAAGTTATTTCTACATATTCATTTCCATTACATAGTTACTGGTCCATTTTATTTTTTGGGACACAGTTATAGGTCGATTTCCATTTTTCCTTAGTCATTTCCTTATGCCATTTCAAGCCATATTAACATGTTATTCCAAGCCACATATCATCTAATTCCATTTAATCTAGTAAGGCAACAACATTGGCCTCACATTTGCATAAAAACCTAAGTACATTTCATGTCTAATTTACAAACCAATTTAAGCGCATTT
>CANXYI011126532.1:0-10052 GCA_948208565.1 Hura crepitans | reverse complement strand
TAGTCATAGATAGATACAGCTTTAGTCTAGCCTCAAGGTAGCAGTGTAGTGTAGGCAGCTCTAGCTTCAGTTTATCTTTTTGTATTCTTAGTGTGATGTATATAAGAATAATATATGAGTCTAATTTAGTCACACATATGTATAGTTTATAAAAGTCCACTAGTTATGTAAATTAAATTAATAGATATTAGTAGTGTGTAACAGATACATAATGTGTGCTTGATATATCATGATACTGAGACTATTAGGAATGTTGTAATTATGATGTAGTTGATGTCACTATACGCTGATTAATGATACTTGAGGCTCAGAAGGACCCATATGGCTGAGTTGAGGTTGAGAATGTTATAGAAAGTTACTCTCTACAAGTTTATTTTGAGACATGACACCAAGCAGCCATTATGTTGTTGGATTTTTGTCAAAATATAATAGCAATATTTTACATATTTATGGGCCTAACATTTGGCTTATTTACACGTGGGCTAGAGATGCTCATGAAGTCCACATGTATAATAGGGTTTTAAAAAGATAATTCTACAACTAGATATGAATCGGTTAATGTGTCATCTCTTATTTGGCTAGTAATGGTTTGGGTAGGAGGTGTCACAATATGCCATCTCTCATTCGGATCCGGCTACCAGGTCGAGTAAGGGGTGTTGCATTAGATGTGAGCCATTTGGTTAATCCAATGGCTCACATTTAATCTCCCCCTTTATCCCTCCTAAAAATTCATTCGTTCATTTTGGTTTGTTAATTTAATTCCCTTTTTCATACTATTAATTAAGAAAATCCATAATTCATGTCTCAAGAAAAACCATAATTGAAAATCGAAAGGAGCTATTTTAATTAAACACTTATATTCTCAATTAATTTCATTAAATTACTTGTTAATGTTAGAGAATTCTAATTCTAATATCATTGTCTTATTTAGAATTTTTGAGATACAGTTCATGCTATTCCTGAGACATTTTGACTATAAATCGAATATTTTATCATTTTGTTTAAACTAAGTCGCTATTCTCAGGACACCGCTATAAAACTTTAATTTGCATTTTTAACCACTTAAATGACCTTATTTCTACTTTAAACTTCACTGAAAATTAATTTGTAATATTTTCTGTCATTCTATTTAGTTAGTGTAACCGAGTCTTAGGAAGCACTATTCTCAGCTTAATGTCACTATTCATTGGGACTGTGTCCTAAACCTCTTTCTTTTTCATAGTTTCATGATCCTCTTACACTACATTTATGTTTTTCACCCTTTCACACATGTTCTATTTATTTTTTGGGTCTTTTATTACACTTTTCTAATTTTGCTCCTAGTCATTTTAAGTATTTATAATTTTTCACCACTCATTTTTCACTCCGTTGTTCACACCAATCGATTCTACTTGATCCATACATTCATTCCATTTTTCACTTTTTCTTCTAATTCAAATTCTATTATTAAGACAAATCAGACTGAAAATCAAGGTGTGACAGTTTAAAATTTAGCAATTGAATTTCTAACGTTTAGGGGTATTTCAATTAAGTCCTTCTAAATATTTTTCATTAAAACTAAGGAAATTTCAATTTTTATTAATTTTTTAATTTTTATTTAGTAACTATTGTAAATAAAAATCAATAATAAATTTTTATCATTTTTATTAAATAAATTAGATAATTGTTTTTAGATTTTCTCATGTATAATTATTATTTAATTATTTCATAAAAACATTTAATTTTACTTAAAAATAATTAAAAATATAATTTTTATAAAAATTTTTAGTTTTCCAATTTATTTTATGCTAACAATTTATTGTTATTGTTATTGTTGTTAGGTGACAAATTAGATATATAAATTACAAATTATATTTGTGAATTATTAACTTATTTTGCATTGAAATAATACTTATAAATATTTTGATAAATTAAATATTTTTTTGTCAATCAACCCAAAAAGAATAATTAATCATAAAAAATTAAATTTGCATAAAGTCAATATATTGTGTAACACCCAAGAATTTTTGGCTTCGTGAATAATACATCCCGGGGTAAAAATAGTATTTCCTAAGTAATCGGGTCACACTAAGGAAGGTAAAGGGGAGTACTAGTCATAAAACTTTGACAAGGCAAAATGATGATGAAAATGAAATAATTAGAGCTTTTACTAGAACCAATAAATCACTTTACATTGATATCTAGTAAATAGTGACCTTAGTTTACATCATGCCGAGAATTGCCCGAGATGTGCCTAGACGGACCTAAAAATAGCATACCCTGAAGGTCAAAAATTTCAAATAATCTAATGGTGAAGGAATTGAATTTTCTTAGGTTGTTTGGTATTTAATAAGAATTTTTTAATTACACGAGTGAATAGTTAACATAGTTCCTTTTGGAATTTGGGCTCGAGATTTTAAGGGTCCTTAATTGAGTAAATTGTTAATTTTTGGCACTGAAAGCATGATTTTTGGAGTACTAATAGGATTTATTTTGCATTTTTTAAGTTTAAATGCATATAGGATTAATCCAGACCATCCAATCGCCATGTGGCATGATCGGGACCATTCATATTCACAATATAAATGGTATTGTGTGTAGATAACTCTAGAATATGAAAATAAGCTCATCTTCCTCCTTATTTCTTTAAAAAAACTATCCTCTATGGTCACTCTCTCTCTCATCCCTTTCTTCTTCCATTTGTCACCCAAAATACACCAAAAACCTTTGAATATTATATACAAACTGATCCTCTCAATGTCTAAAACCTGATTCCAACCTTAGTTTCATGAAAGGAAGTGATTTTGAGGGAGAAATAGATCTTTCAAAGTTTAGGGTTTAAACCCTTAAATTAAATCTAGCCCTATTTCAAAAACCAAGTACTTTTTTAGCTAACTAGACATGCTCTAAATCACAATTATGCTTTTCAATTTTGAAATTGGATGTGTATATATTTTTCTATGAATTTTTCTAATTATTGATACATTATGGAATTTAGAGAGCAAGCAAGAGCACAAGAACTGAGGCAAAGAGAGGCCATAGGATCGATCCTGAGACAACATAGCACATCTCTATAAGTGTATTCAATAAAACTTATGCCTATTTTCTTAAAAAGTGTAATTTCCATAATATGTGTGTTGTAGGGTTTGGTCACATTTAAGGGTTAGGGTAACCATAAATTGGTTATTAGGGTATTTTAGGGTTTAAAGGATGATAATAAAACTGATAGAATGAAAAAAGAATAAAATACAAAGAATTGAGAATGGTGAACATAATATGGAGTAGGTAGGGATGTAGTGGCAATTTCTTGATTTGTACTATAATAGGTTTACATTGGATTATAGTGATCTAAAACTAATAGTCATGATCTATGTTGGAAAGTACACTGGTGTTGGCACAAAATAATGTATGTATAAGACGAATAACGTACATGTACATATGAACATGTGCATGATGCATAACATGTATATATAAGTTTATATTGGGACATAATGTGTGACATAATAATAATCACCATAATTGTCATGTAAAGGGTAAATAAATACATTATTAGAGGTAAGGAAGTGAAAATATGAGTGTAGCCAAGTACCATATCAAATTGAGGTAACAATGTACATAATGGTCTCATAACATAAAGTATAATGACAAGTCGATAAGGTATTATAAAGTGATCGAAATTCAACTGACAAATTGAGTAAACTATAACTTATTAGAATGAGAACTCAATCACCCATTTACATTAGACAACTCACTAGATGGATTGCCCAGTCAACTAGGAGATAACAGCTTTTAGGGCATTTTAGTGCCTAATTACACATTGTAAGTCACCTTATAGAGACTTTTTATGGTCAGGATTGAGACCTTCGTGGTTAAGATTAGAGACCTTTATGGTCAAAAGACCTATGTGGTCAGGATTTAGGACCTATATGGTCAGGAGACCTATGTGGTTAGGATTTAGGACCTATGTGATCAGGATTTTAGACTTTTAAGGTCAGGATTGAGACCTTTGGGTCAGTATTTATTTATTGTATTGGAGCTCCATATGTTCATATTTAGTTACCCAACTAGGGTAGTAGCATGGAGGTCTAAAATGTGAACCACTGCATAACTACATCCTAGTATTTAGTAATTGGATATAAGTCTCTTACATATGGGCTACATCATAAATGGTGTAAATATGATACAATGCCATGAATTGGTAAACACCAATTATATGGAATGATCAAATAAAGAATAAAAAATTATAAAATAAAGGGGCAAATAATTATAGGAAAAATGAATAAATAAATAGTTACAAGCAAAAATCATAATGAACAATACATAACTTGGTAATAATGTCATAACTAGTATAATTAATGGACACATAGCTTAAACCAGATTGGTGGGTACGCTAGAAAGAATTAAATATGCATAAGTTTATAAATGTATATAATTAGGAACATAAGTAGACTAGAAATAAACTAATCGGTGAAATCTATAGATAAAGGACTAAATTTCAAGACTAATTTTTAAAATTAACATAGATACAATATAATAAAACATATATAGACTTGTGGTAAGAGGCTAACTTATATTAACTTACTAACGTACATAAACAAGGAAAGAGTAAATACCAGAATAAAAGAAATTGGTGAGACAAAAAAAAAATTTAAGGAATAAACATAAGTAATGAACACATATAAAAAAGGTAAATGGCTTAGGTGAACTTAAAGATGAATATGTGATACAAATATATAAATAAATTAATGTGTGCCTATTTTATCGAATACACCACTAAGCATATTGCTTAGCTTATTATGTCTTCTTGATGTGTAGTTTATAAATAGGTTTAGCACCAAAAGGAACCTCAAAAGATGGCAGTGTAATGTGGTTTGGATAGCTTTATGTTAATAATCGATTTATATCATTTGTGCGATGTGAAAATAGATAGTGGCACTCATATGTGTTTATGTGGGGTATGGGTCTAGTGTAGTAGTAAATAAACATGTAGCTTTTTTACATAAACTAAATAAATAGATGTTAATAATGTATAATTGTCATATGACATATGCTTGCTATGGTATGATATTATAATGATGAAACACATGTATGACTGAGATGTGTTTGATGCTAGATATTGTAATGGCGATGAGATTGAAGCATTAGAAGGACTCAGATGTTGGAGTTGAGGTTGTAAACTATTATAAAAGTGTTATTTTTGTAGGTTTATTTTTGTATATGTCACCATGCAACTGTTATGTTACCAAAATTTTGTTAGACATAAAATTAGAATTTTAATTAGTAATTCCCATACCATGTACCTTAAGGATACACGTGGGCACCCGAGGCTCATAATGTAAGCACACTATAGGGAAACAATTAGGTATTAGCATAATCGGTTTATGTGTTATCTCTTATTCGGGCTGGCAACAATCCAAGTAGGAGGTGTCACAATATGCCATCTCTTATTCAGATCCAGCAACTGGGTTGGGTGAGGGGTGCCATATTATGTGGTATTAGAGCCTAGTTTAAGCATTTCTAAGCTGCATATGTCTGCCATAGGCTTTATATATGTACATACATCACACAAACACTTTATTGCTTGAGTCTAAGGATTGGTTCTTGATATAAACTGAAGATGAGTAATCAAAGATTAGGCCCAGTAAGGTAAACCAGACTTAGACCACTATAGAGGCTAGTTACTAGTACTCTAGTCTCTATAGCTAGGACTGCTTTCTTAGTATGTAATACACATGGCAAAGACATGGAGGCATATGTTGGAGAGTAGTTTTGGGAGAGTATTATAGGTGTAGCTCTAAAAGCCATTACTAGAGTGGCTGTCTATTAAGGTTAGACATAAATTATTCTTTTAGACTGCAGACTTCTTCACTTACACCTACTAGAAGTTAGAAGGAGAATAAAGTAGATAAAGTATGACCTAGTTATAGGTCTAGAGCTGAATCTAGATGGAAGACTAAGGCGAGAGTACCAACTTGCTAGTATATAATTTGAACCAAGGAAGAAGTAGATACCCCTAATATGACTATTGATACCTTTTATTTCTTTGACTTTTCAATTTTAGCAATATTAAATCCAAGTTCCCTACACTTTTAGGTATGCATGTAGTAGCACGAGATAGAAGCCTTCATGTTAAAACCCCTAGATATTGAAATATTGGTTAATGACCTGATAAGACAACATGTGATAGTGAATCGAGTTTATAGAGACAACTTATTAATTGTCTTAAAATACACCTTCCTTACCAATTTGATTGAACAACCTTTTAATAAGTTTGATGATATATTTGGAATGGATTAGTACTTAAATATCATGTAGTAGTGGATTGTAGATAGGAGAGATTCACCCTTCAAACAGTAGAAGGAAAAGAAATTTATGGTAGTGGGTAAAAGAACTGAATTCACATCCAATAGGATCTCAACAATGATAGTAGGGAAATTAATCAAAAAAAGTTGTCAAGTCTACTTAGTACCTATAGTTGGCACTAGATAGAAAAATCCTAGTGTCTATCAAATACCAATAGTGGTAGAACTCCTAGATGTTTTCCCAAATGAATTACTAGGGTTGCCACTAGAATGATAGATAGATGATGGATACACTGCCATAGTAAATGCATAGATACTTTTACCTCCTACACAAATATGGTTACAATAGCCCTAAGTAGGGGCAAGGAATACACTTGAAGGACTGAAAAAGATGGAGACATTTAATTTTCTAAGAGAAAATAATGAATGAGCCAACCAAGACCATAAGGTCTACGGGGGTGCGATCATACTAGCACTAATGCACCATATCATATCAGAACTCTGAAGTTAAACGTGTTTGATTAAAAGTAGTACTAATGATGGGTGACCTCTCACGAAGTTCCAAAGCCAAACTATTATAGCTCACTTGTACTTTGTAAGTGACTAAATAAACTAGGAAATGTCTTGTGAACTAATAAACATGTTGGGTGAGTAAAATAGTTACGCTTCAAGCTTTAGGCTATATAAATAATCCTCTATAGGAAAGAGTATACATAAAAAGAAAAGTTATGTTTATAATGAGAAGGATCTAATAGTGATAGTGAATCTGTTCTAAGAGAATATTAGGGATGAATGGCTATCATATGACTAGACAATAAGTGTTATATGTTAATGACTAGTGTCTTGACGAAGATAAAAGAATAAGTGAGAATGAATAGAAAGAGTAGAGAGTAAGAAGTAAGTAGAGTAAGTTTAAAAAAGAGGTCTTGGATATTAAAGGAGTTCAAACTACTAAAGTATCTATCAATGTCCTTAAGGATGAGGGCTATTTTTCCTCCTTTTTGTTGCATTTGACATTGAGGTTGGGTGTAATGCCCGCATGTCTAAGTTTTATGAACAGTACCTTTTAGGCCCGGATGATGTTCCCTGCAGTGCGGGGCATTTTCACGATGCTAGAAAGGGCCGTATTGGTCATAAAATTTTGACAGGCCTGAAAATGGGTAAAATGAATGAATTTAAAAATTTAACAAAACTAGTAAATCATTTCAGGTTAAGAACTAGTGAATAGGGAGATAAAATAAGTTTGTGCCGAGACAGCCCCGGGATGTACCCGAATGGACTCAAAAGTACCATACCCTAAACCTCAAAAATTCCAATTAATAAGAGAGAGAAGGAATTTTAATATTCTGAGTTCGTTTGATATTTTTTTGAATATTTTATTCTAGTGGGCGAATAGTGCTAGAAATTCAACAATGGAATTTTGACCTGAAATTTTACATGGGCCTTACTAAAATGAGTATATTTAGAGGTCCAAAGAATTTTCTATGAATTTTTGAATTTAAAAAGAAACTGAGAGAAAACGGGCCGTTAGATCGCCAAGTGTCGCGATCAGGGCAACCCACCTATCCCTATATAAAGGCCCACACATGTGAAAGGGTCACATGTGTGAACCCATCATCTTCCTCCTTATTTTTTCAAGAAACCCGATGCTATTTTTCTCTGTCCTCTATTCCTTTTTCCTTCATTTTCTCTCTTCTCTCACCACCAATTTTCAGACCCTACATAGGTTTCTTAACCTTCACAGTCTCCTGAAGCTAATTCCTCAGAAAGTGAAATTAGAGGCTAAAAAGAAAGAAATTTAACCTTAGTGAATAGTGTCAAAACCTTGTGTAAGTGATTTTATTTCAATTTTTATTTTTGTTTTATGTAGTTTAAAGTATTCTAAGAATAGCCATGATTTTAGATTTTCATTTAGAGTTGTGTAGTATTTTTGAGAATTTTTCTAAGCTAGGATTGTGTATGTTTAGGGCCAAAGGAAGCCATTGAAAGGGAGCAAGGTTTCAAGCTCAAAGTGGTGGAGAAAATGGTGTTTTCACACCCTAGGTATGTGGAATAGAGTTAAATTGAGTATGTCAATTGGCTTTCCATGAAATTATGCATGTCTTATGTATGGAATTACTGGGTTTTGAGGTTAGGCATAGTTTTGATGTAAACTAATGATATAACTATGTTAACAATGTCAAAATAATATGATATGCATGATAATTGGGTGAAAGTAATTGGATGTATGTGGGTGGACATTATATGGCCGAATGGGGTATGTGTATGGCAGGACATGGGTAATGATGTATATGGCATGTAGGTATGGAATTTAGAATGTAAATGTGGTGTATTAAGCATGCTTGGAAAATTGGTAACAACATTGATATGTATGGTATGGAAAATAGGCAAATAATGGCTTATTTGAACATGTAATGTGTACCTAATTAATGACTAACAAAAGGATGTTTATATGTGTGCCATTGGTGGCATTGTTATGGCATATAGTTCATGTGATATTATATGAAAGATTGATGGAAGAACCATAGAGATTGGATTGGTATATTGGATATTATGAAAGACACAAAATTTATAATTGACCATATGAATAGTAACATGCTCGTAAAATGACCAAATGAATAGTGAACTTGCGACGATAGGCTAAAAATGTCATGTTGTGTGAAATGTTACATCTAATGCAACTCATTGGGCATGAGTGACATGAGACATAGTAAAAATAATGGTAGATGTCATAATTAAACAATGAATAGAAATTTGGCCCATTAGTTAGACACCTACTAGATGGGTTAGCCGGTCAACTAGGGAATTAGTAGTTGCTAGGTAGTTTGGTCCTCCTGGGGCTACCGTTGTCTGTTGGATGTAGAGGGTGCAGTTGTCGAGGTTCTAACATGAATCCTGCACAGTCGGGTATTGGGAGGTCCACCTGGACTGATCCCTGTTACCCATTTGATGTCTGTAGATATTAGGAGGTCCTATGGGGCTGATCCTTGCTATCCCACTATGATGCTTTAGAGATATGACTCAAGGTATTGGGAGGTCCCATAGGGCTAATCCCTACTATCCCACTTACAAATATTAGGAGGTCTACAAACTAATCCTTACTATTTGCCAGTCTAGTATTAAGAGGTCTACGGACTGATCCTTGCTATCGGGCAAGGTAGGTGCAGCTACTGAGGTCTAAAATGTAGGCCACTGCACAGCATAGATCCTGCTATCCAGTGTTTAAAGTTTCGTCTGTCTATTATAAGCCTAAACTATATTGAACATGACTATGAAATTAATATATGAAATTTGACTTGATAAAAGAACTAGAAACAACTGATTAGGGCAATTGGCATCTAATTTGATATATTGCATGACCACATGGAATAATGTATCTATGCATGTGTATACCTAACTCATATATGTGCCTATATGGGTAACATACTTTATTTTATATATTCCACCACTGAGTTTATACTTAGCATGTCGGTGTTTCAATGCGCAGGCCATAGACTTCTTAGTTGTCCAGCTTCAACAGGAGCAAGTGTAGTTGCCCCAGAGTCTTTTAGGTATATTTTTGTTACTCTTTTAGTTTTGTTGATAGTTATTCATGTATAGTAGGTTTACAGTGCATAGTACATGAAAAGTATAAGACTAAGATAGTTAAATGAATGGCTGTATGAACATGGTTTCAGTATATATATAAGTGTCCATGTTTTTGTTTGTCTATATGTGGATCCAAAACCCTATGTGGGCTGTTAATGATATTTAGGGGACCAGCAAGGTCCA
>CANXYI011126470.1:0-11605 GCA_948208565.1 Hura crepitans | reverse complement strand
AATTCACACTCACACCTCTTGGCTACATCAACTACATAACCATTCTCACATTTTCTCATCAATTCCACACACAGACATTACTTATATAACTATTCGAAGTACCCTTCATACCTATTCCATGTACCTCATACCAAAGTCACCATTTCATGTTAAACACATAAACTCTCACTTGCAGAACCTCTTAGCCAAATAGAATTGAAACATCATTCCTATTTCTTTTCATTAAATCAACACAAGAAGCATCTATTCATCATGTAATCAAGTTATGTATAATATTCCTTTCACTTGATTACTCCTTACAAGTAATCTAGCTAACTTTGTCATATATAATTCTTAACTTTAGCCAATGGAAATATAGGTGGCATAGGTTAAATGTTAGAGTTCACATACCTTAAAATACAAGAGAAGGAAATAGCTACCAATTTAAAGCCTTCAAGCTTTCATTTCTAGCCCTCATAAAAGCTTTGCTTCTTCTCTTCAAGCTAAATTTTCCCTTTAATTACCTCAAAATCACACACTACACAACCTATTAGACCTTATACATCCTAAAAAACCATTTACAACCAATGACTACTAAGAAAACTCAAGAAAAAGCCATGAAAGCTCACCTTATACACTTGCTAGACTGCTTCTAACCATGGAACCTTTGATAAATTTTAATTAATTCATGGAAAGTGCTTTTTCTATAATTCTTCTTCCCTCATGTCCCTAATACACCAAAATGAATTTAGGTGATGACAATTTATAGAAATGAATCAACAAAGAAGATTGAAATGGGAAATTTCTTTCTAGATGGCTTTAGTTCCAACTGCCAGCAAAGAAGAAAGTTTTCTTTTGTTTAAGTGGATTTGGTTACTTGTCACCCATGGTTGACATATGGAATGCCCCTTAGGCTAGCTGGCATGGCCCAAGTGGGTCCCATAACCTCCCAAACCATGGCATTTTATAATAAATTTTTTAGGAGACAAAATGATTAAAAAAAATTTGGAATTAATGAAGGATATAATGAGTGCCTTCATCATTTTTCTTTCTTGTTTTTAATTATATTTAGCCTTTCCTAAATATAGCTTAATTGCTATAATAAATTCCCATTATATCTCCTGCTCATTTATTTTTTTTTATCTATGCCTAAGTGTATTTACCCTACACATTAAAAAGGAATGATTAATATGACTTTTTACATTTAAATCATAGAAAGAATCAAAATTATCTTCTAAATAGCTACAATTTATTTGATTTAATTAATTTAATTTGGCTTTTATTTGGGGCACATGGATCATTTCGATTATGGTTTGATGTATGATAGATTGGATGGTCAAGGTGGTATAACTTTGAATTTTATAAAAGGTGTGGATATGTTCATTCAATTTGTGAGTTCTAAATTGCAATACATGAGTGGTGAAAAAATTAAATGCCCATGTAAGAGGTGTAAGATTGGTAATTACACAGACACTGATACCATTAAGCTACACCTATATGGACAAGGATTTATACAGAACTACTTTGTCTTGCCATTTCAAGGGGAGAATCCTAGAATTTCATTTGCTAGCACTTCTTCTAGTGTTATTAAACTAGAATATCCTTTAGTAAATCCCTACCAATAAATGGTTATTGATAGATCTAGAATGAACTTTGCCTTAGACTTTGATTGTCATTATCACAATGATGTCACACTGAATAATAATGAACTAGGATTATCTAATGTCTATGAAACTCCATTAAAAGAGTTACCTAATCCATCATTTCAAAAGTTTTATAATCTTCTTTAGGTGGATAATTTAGAATTATATCCAAGTTCTTCCCATTCTCAAGTTTCATCGATTGCAAGGATAGTAGATATAAAGTTGAGCACTAATTATCATAACAGTGCTACAATCAAATCATTTAGTTGTTTAAAGAGGTATTACCTAAAGATAACTTAATGATTGATAGTTATGATGAGACTAAAAAACTTATTCGAACTTTGGGCTTGCCTATTTAAAAAATTGATTATTGCAAATTAGGTTGTGTGATATTCTAGGGTCAAGATGAACATTTAAACTTATATAAGTTTTATGGTAAAGACCGATAAAAATTTAGAAAGAACAAGGTGCCATATAAGAAAATGTATTACTTCCCTTTGACCTTTAGATTATAGAGGTTGTATAAATCACCATCTACTGCTACTCATATGCGATGGCATCATGAGTAGTTCAAGAAGAAGGGATTATAAGTCATCCAGCTAATTCTAAGGCATGGAAGCACTTTAATGAAACTTATACATCCTTCACTTTTGAAATAAGAAGTGTTAGGTTAGGGTTATATACAGATGGATTCCAATCATTTAATTAATTAGGATCAATGAACTCTTCATGGCCAGTTATTATTACTCTATATAATTTATGACCATGAATATGTATGATAGAACCTTATACATTTCTTACTATACTTATTCTTGGTCCTAGTAATCCTAAATAGAAACTTGATGTATTCTTGTAACCTTTAATTAAAGAATTGATTGAGCTTTAGGATAATGGAGTTGAGATTTATGATATTTCTACAAAGTAAAATTTTAAAATGTGAGTAGCTTTGGTATGGACTATAAGTGACTTTCCAGCTTACTCTATGTTATCGAGATAGTGCACAGCTGGAAAAAAGGCATGCCCATATTGCATGGATGAATCACTAGCGTTCACATTAAATAATCATAATAAAATTTCTTAGTTCAATAATCATAGAAAATTCCTTCCCCACTACCATCCATTTAGAAGAGATAGAAAGAACTTTTGAAAGGGAAAAGTAAAAAGAAGGCTACCTCCACCAATTAGAATAGGTGAAGAAATTTTGAGGGAAATTGATGATTTAGGCCTAATGAAATCTATTGAGTTAGGTGCAAAAGAACATAATAAGAAAATATTTTCTAGTTGGAAGAAAATGAACATTTTTTGGGACTTTCCATGTTAGAGTACTAACATGATTCACCATAATCTTGATGTTATACACATTGAGAAAAATGTGTTTGATAATTTGTTCAACACCATTGCTAATGTTGATGGAAAAATAAATGATAATACAAAGGCACGCTAAGATATCAGTGAGCTCTATCATCAACCAAATTTAGAATAGGATTATGCAATAGGAAAATATCCTCAAGCTTCTTATACATTAAACAAAGAGGAAAAAAATAAGTTACTTGATTGGCTAAATGGCCAATGTGTGGACACAAATAAGAAGGGATTATTTGGCATGAAAAGCCATGACTGCCACATTTTTATGCAATGATTACTACCAATTGCATTTCATGAGTTTTTGCCTAAGGATGCATGGTAGGTGATTATAGAATTGAGTTTATTTTTTAAGGATCTTACTTCTAATTCCATTCATGTTAAAGAAATAGAGAGGTTAGAGGTAGATATCCCTCAAATCTTGTGCAAGTTAGAAGAATATTTACACTAGGTTTTATTGACTCAATGGAGCATTTACCAATGCACATACCATATGAAGCAAAAATAGCTTGCCTAATATAATACTGCTTTATGTATCCTTTTGAGAGGTTAGATATCAAATGCTTATAAGTTTATTTTATAAAAGTTTGTATGTATATAGCAATGACTAATGACATTGTAACCCATTTGACAGTTATGGCAACATTAAAGGTATTTGTGTGCTTTGAAAAAGATGATCAAGAATAAGGCAAGAGTTAAGGTTTCAATGGCAGAATTATACCAAGATAAAGAGGCATCACAATTCTTTCACCATTACTTTGAGCCTCATATCATGATGTATAGTTGAAACATTCCTCAAAATGATAATACGGGTGTTAGAGAGGTCGATAACTAAAAGTTATCCATATTTACCCACCATAGCCAAGTAGCTTGGAAGTGTGAAAATAATAAGTTACACTTGGAAGAATGAAAAGCTACTTGTTCTTATATTCTACTTAATTGTGAAGAGGTTTAATCATTTATAAGGTAGCAATGATTATTAAAGAACATAATTTGTATTTGTTACAAATATGCAATAATTCTCATTTTTATTGACTAATCTACTCAAATTTTCTATGAAGCATGTATTTATAATAACAACACATAAAATACCCCCACCTTTCCTAAGATTAAATAGATGATAACTTATTTTTCTACTTTTCATAATGGTATAAGGAATATGTAAGTATATATCCAACTAAAAGATCACTTATAAAATTGCAATTTATTACTTTTAAGGAAAATTTAGTAATAAAATATTTCATTTTCTTAAATAGGCTAAGAAATTCCCTTTTTAGAATGAGTTCATACATAGTCTTATCCATCTATGAATAAGAAAAATGTGAAGTCATCCATTATACTTTGTGAATGGCTACAAATTTCACACTGAATCTCATGGTAGGGTAAAAGGCTCAATGAATACTAAAGTGTCCATAGCAAGGTCTAAAGGAGATTATTGTGGATAGATTAAAGACATTTTAGAATTTGAATATTCTGGGTGGCCTATCAAGTGAACTATATTGTTTAAATGTCATTGGTTTGATCTAAGTCTTGGTGTCGGTGTTAAAGAGCATAAGTAATAGAAATTAGTTGAAGTTAACCTACATCAGTTACTTCGCAAATATGAACTGTGCTAGTAATACAAGCAAGTCAAGTGTGTTATATACCTTTTCCTAGTTTGAAATGTGATATGAATGATTGGGTGGCAGTGTTGAAAGTTACAATAAATGATTGCTATAAGGACTTCATGTTCAAAATTAAGAGGGAACGTGTATAAAAAAAGTTCATTCCCGATGATGTGTGGGAGAATTGTAATCATTATTTCAGTGATGATAAAGTTATCAACAAAGTAGTATAGTTTTGAAGAATCGTCAGGCTGCCAGAAGTAGAGGGAAAATTGGTACTCAAACAAGTGGATCCATAATAATTAGTTAGCATCATCGATGGATGGTAATCTCATATTCATGTTTTTTTTTATTAACTTTAAATTCCATTTTTCTTAATTATTTTATGTTATTTTCGTTATTATTGTAAATTCTTAGGTTTTGCATGTTATGAACTAAATAAAACAATATAACCTTGATAGGCCATTTTATTATTTGATTTGCAAAGTGATTAATGTTTGGCATATTTGAAATAGGCAAAAGATTTGGGCCGAGACCTAACTCCTAGTGAGCTTCATTTGCATTTCCATACACATAAGCATGATAGACAATTTTTTGTTGGTGAGAAGGCTTAAGTTGTGCATGTAAGTTAACAATTTTCATGTAATTTTAAAGGATCAATCTTAATTAACTTATTTTTTACGAATTTTTTATTCTAAATGTGGAATATTTAATTTCCATATAGCAAAAATATAAACAACTAAAAGAGAGCTACTCACAGAGTGGTGATAACTTAAATACCAATGAAGCACAATTATACTATGAGGCTATAAGAGGAGAGAAGAAGCAAAAAGTGTACAGCCTTAGATCTGAAGGACAATATTACTATGGATATACTATTTATGCTTCTTTTGGATCTAGGTCTAATGCTCATTTAGTTGCACCTCCTTTTTCTCCAGGATTAGGGGAAATGAGTAATGAACGTCTGATGTAATTCTTTAGAGAGAACATAGTTAGCTTTATTCCTCTACTCAAGTAGCACTTAATGCCTAACATTAACCACTTAATGCAAGGCAATACAAGTACACCTATAGATTTGCCTTATCTATTAGAGGATGCCCCAATAGGTTAAGGATATATAAGTTTTTCAACTCCATATGACTATTATGATGATTTGGATCCCCAAGCATCTCATTGGTTGCTCTGTATCTCAGACACAATGTTAAAATAGAATTTGAAGTTTTCTCATCTTTATGACGCCTAAATATGTTACTTGTTTGGATGTTATTCTAACACTTATTAGATTGTGCTCTAAAAATGGAATTTGCTAGAATTGATGTATATGTTGAGATTGATGAGATGTTTTCAAATCTAATTTGATTAGTAATTTTTAATAGGGAAATTGTTAATTTAAGAAAAATAGAGTCACTAGGGAAAATAATAGCAATTGATTTAGTGACCTAATATTGGTCGCTAATATTTATAAAAAAATAATTTCAATTAAATACAAAAAATATTAGCAACCAATATATTCTATAAAAATTTATAGCGACTGAATTTGTAACTGATTAAATCGGTAGCTAAATTTTTGACGAAAAATTTTAGCAATTGATTCTAGCGATTAATATATCACATGAAAATTTTTAGCGACCAAATTTGCAACCAATTAAATTGTATCTGTACTGTAAACTTATTTAATTATTTAAATTTATAATTATTAGTGATCAATAGCAACCAAAAAATTGGTCGATATATTTTAAAAATGATTGAATTATGTACATGTTTGGCAATTTAATTTTATCTTTAGTGACCAACACTATTGGTCATTAAAAAATGGTAGCAACCAATGATTATTGGGTCAATACATTCATAGTGACTAGAGATTTAACAACTGAATTTAATCAGTTCCTAAAATTAATTAATCGATCGCTATTTTTTTTGCAACAAATTTTTTGTTTTTAGCAACTAATTTTATCGATCGCTAAACTGTCTTATTTTTGTAGTGAAGAAGACTGTCATAAGGTATGTGGTTCCATTGCAAAATGTCTAGGCATTGAAGGTATAATTGCAAGGCCTACTTAAAGTCTCATGAGAAGGAGAAGAAAGGAGTTGCTTTGACTTTAGGAATTAATGTGATTGAAATTAATACTAGTACTACAATTGATAATCAAACATGGTTATTAGATACCTAATACGATTCTCACTTAGTTTCTTCTATGTAAGGACTAAAAAGCAGTAAGAAGGTTAAAAAGGGAGATGTGGACCTATGCATAGCAAATGAAGTAAGAGCTATTGCACTAGCTATAGGATCATATCATCTTATTTTACCTTCTAGGCTTGTATTAGTTTTAGACAATTGTTATTAGGTTCTTTTTTTTGTCTAGAAACATTATTCCAATTTCTTATTAAACATGGTTTTGATATTTCCATTAATAAGAACAAAGGTAGTTTTATTTACTTGGATAATGTGTTTTATTGTTAAGGTACAATATGTAATAGAATTTATGTTTTGGATAAAGCTAAATGTAATAACTCAAAAATCTTGACTTTTTTAAATAGTACTTTCTCATTATGAATAGTATTCCTAAGACCTGGGATGCATTGAAGCTACCAAATGAAAGTATTAATCATAAAATAATTTTGGGCAAAATTTAAAACAAATTGAAAGTCGTTTGGTTGGTTAAAAATGCAAAAGAAAGTTTTTACAGAAGTGTCACATGAATAATGACCTAGTTTTAGCTTAACCCTAAAATATTTTAAAAGTTGCTAAAAAAATTATAGGATTAATACAACTTAATACTCAAAAATTCTGATGAGTTTTTTGGCACTAGAATTGGAATTTTTATAGAACGGGAAGTATTTTTACTAAAATTGTGTAACCTTAAAAATTGCCTTTTCAATTAGTTTTTTGCTTTTTTTGGGCAAGGATTTTTAAAGGCTTTTTTGGTTTGAATCATATGATTTTTAGGGTCCCTCAATTATCTAAAATGAGACGATGAAAACTACCTATAAAAGGGGTCAAAGGTTGGTCAAAGGAGGAATGGTGTCATCTCCTCCAAGTGACTAGTTGTAGACACCAAATAGAGGAGAAAACACCATTTTCTCTTTCCTTTCTCAATTTAAGCTCATTTTCACAAATCTAAGCCCTAAATCTACACATTCAAGACCTTTAGACATTATTTTTACCTCGGGAATTAAGAAAAATTGAAAGAAATCCTCAATTTTATAGGTTGATGAATAGTAACATGAATTTTTTTGGTTATGATTTTTTAAAGTTCAATATTTTTACCATTATCCTCAAGTCTCATAGGTTGTGTCTATTTTTCTAGTTTTTTTGTTTTGATGCTTGGTTAATTTTATATGAATTTTTATGAAATGAATATATAATGGGTAGTTATGAAAGTGGACCAAACTCAAGATAAAGGAAAGGACAAGGTCTGTGCTGACCTCGAGAGTGCATTTTAACTCTCATGGTATGTGTAATTGAAATAATTTGCGTGATTTTGATTATGTTGTGAATTTTCCATAATATGCCCTAAATACAATAAATGAAATTAATGTGTAATAAATGCATATGATGAGTAATAAATAATGTTGATGTGATGTATGTATGTATGTATGTAATTAATGATATTGAAGTTATGATAATGGAAATGAAGAAATTTGAGTTATAAGTGCATATTTATGTGTATGTAAGTACATAAATGGAAAGTAAAATGTGATGTATGTATATATATGATGTTAAATGATTTTGTAGATATATTTTAGATTGTGATTTATGTGTGTATGTGTGATAAGTGGCTTTGAAGTTCTTATGGTTGAAATGGCTATTTGAGTATATGTGTGAGTGAATGTTGGCTCATGTATGTATGTATGTGAAGGTATGCATTTATACATGGAAAATGTGCATGAAATTTTGATTATTATAAGAAATAGACAATATGAACATGAGGTATGAAATTAGGATGAGATGTTTTGAATGGTAAAAAGGATATGTGCTAGTAAGTTTGTGATATGAGTAAGACCGAATGGAAAATGTTATGTGAGGGTGCCTTTGAGATGCATTAAGTGCACGAATTAATATGAAAATTTATGATATGAATAATAATGCATCCTTAATCAATTAAATGCAAGTGATAATGTGTTTATGATGTGAAACAAATTTTATATGCTTTATTGCTATCATAATGTGCTTTAAATATGTTTATGATGTAAGTGGCTTATAAGTGACACTAAAATCTTTTGTAGCCTGATTATGATATGTATGACATGTATATGTTAAGATGAGAACTTTTAATGTATATAGATAAAGTATATATGAATAATATGATGTTGGTGTATAAGTTTATAAGCCATGTACCTATTATTGATTATTATAGAGTAATATTAATGAATAATGTGTTTAATATAGGAAATTCAAGATACAAGGCATGTATGTGCATGTGATGATCATAAACTTGGCATTTTAATTAGATGTTGTATTGCATAGTGAGGTACTAAGCACAAAATTAATGGTTCCCCAATTTGGTCATTTGTTAGCTAAACTAAGGTAATTAGAAGCTATATTAATGGATAATAATGATGTGAACTTAAATATAGATGGTTAGTAGCCCATGCAAGTAACAACCTAGTTGGATAGGTTTACTAGTTAGCTTTGAGTCATAGCAACTGCTAGGGTACTTCGGTGCCTTGTAGCCTCTGGGTTGTGATGTCTTAACCTTTAGGTTGATTTGATTTTTTTAACCTATGGGTCTACTGTATTGATCATCGAATCTTATTTTTGACCTTCAAGTTTGATACTTATTTGTGATTTGACTTTGTATTTTGACCTACGGGTCCAGAATTTTTCTAACCTTCGTGTCTAATGCATTCATGGCCTACGTGGTCATGAGGACCTAGGTGGTCCAATGATACTCTATTATCTATAGTGTCCTTGTTCTAGAGTATGGGCTTAATAATTAGATTATTTAACTGATAACCTGGTTGGCATATATTATGACATGTTCTAAAGAAATATTAATATTATGGTAAACACATAACTCATATGTTATGTAGTTATACACATGTTGTTGTGCATATTATGCATGTTTTGTTATGTGATTTGTATTTCTTATCGGCAAGTTAATATATGAAGCATCTATGGCATATTTACTCAAGTTTTTTTGCTTAGTGCATCATTTGTTTTGCAATACATAAGTAAGGTGACCATTTGTAAGAAAGCCTCAGATCGTCAAATTATCAAAAGTGGAAGAATTATTTTGGTATATTTTGTAATTATTATTTTGGACCTTATGATGTATAAAATAAGAAGTGCTCATATGATGTATTTTGGTTAAGATGGGCCTAAACATTAATAATTTTTGGATTTTTGAATTGTGTGACTATTTTAAAGTATATATATCTAAAGTATTTATGATATCTCTTTTTAAGGTTAAGATACTATGATTGTGATGTTTATGACTTGGATTGATGAGAAAGATCATTGAGTGGGAGGAAATGTTGAGAAATGTTTTAGAAGTGTATTTTGATTTGCAGGTTACTATTCAAAAATTTGGGATAGTGCCTAGTACAGCTATTATATTGCCAAAATTTTGGCACGAGGATTCTTAAATTGAATTAGTAACTTAGTTTTAGAAAATGTTTTTGAAAATTTGCATTTTCATGTTTTAAATTCAATTGATAAGTTCATTTTTAATAATTGTTGTATGTGTCGAGATTAGATAACATGTTATGTTTGCACTCATTAGTCGTGTTTAGCTACTAGACATAGTAATGGGTGTCAATTTATTGTATCAGAGCTCCAGTTTAGGCATTAATAGGTGATATATGAGTGTTATAGATTAATTTATGCATAATAAAATTCATGATATCTAGACTTACAAATTTTTTTCCTTTCCTATAGATAAGATGAGTGATAATGTACTACCCCAAACCAAGGAAGTTAAGAGTCAAGCCTTTATGTCCATGAGCAAGAGTCTAATTAGGTTGCATCTATGTTTGGTAGTGCTACAAGACAAGTATCATTTATAGCACTAGTGTCGCCAATATTTCTATTAGGAATGTTACAACTCCTGAGACAAGGTATAGCTACTGCTCTATCTCTAGCACAATAGCTAGAAGTCCCTTTAGCTCTCTAAAAGACCTATCTAGAGAGAATTAAGAAAATGAGGGCTAAAGACTTTAAGGGAAAGGGTACTATGGAGCTTGAAAATGTAGAGTGATAGTTGGATTATACTAAGAAGATAATGAAATATATGTGATACATGCTAGTAGAGAAAGTGCTCTATGCCACATCCTTGCAGTAGAAAGAAGCTTTAAAATGGTGGAAGGACTTAACTGAGTATAAGATAAAGGATAACCTAACCTAGGACTTTTCTTGGCAGAGTTCCATAAGAAATATATCCTTAAACATTATTTAGAGGATAGAAGGCAACAATTTATAGGCCTCAAGTAGGAGTGGAAATCTATAGGGGAATATGAGAAAGATTTCTCTCTGCTTAGCCACTATATGAAGGACAACATTTCAATAGAGGTTGACAAGTGTAAGCAATTTGAGAAGGGATTACCTGTGGGCATTAAATCATAGGTTGTCCTTATGAAGATTAGAGATTTCTTCCAGCTTGTCATAATGTGCCATTCCATAGAGGGAGTATAGAAGGAGAAGAGGGAGTTCTATTAGAAAAAGAGGTCCTTCAGTTAGGGAGCTTTTAATGCACCTCAAATAGTTGATAAGAAGCTTAAAGGTAGTTAGATAGGGGCAACTCAATATACTTTAGAAGTAGGATTAGTCTTAGAGAACTATGCAGGGCAATAAGGGGAAGACTAGGCAACAATCTCAAGCTATCAAATACACCAATTCAGACAAGTAAGAGTGACCTAGTACCATAATGTTAGACTTGCCACAAGAGACATAGGGGAGAGTGTTGGAGACTGAAGCTAAGAGTACCTTTTTCTTGCAGGTCACCTGATCATTTTCACAATGATTATCCCAAGAAAGCTAATATGGGATAGGGATTTACTCATGTGTCTATTAAAAAA
>CANXYI011126258.1:0-11137 GCA_948208565.1 Hura crepitans | reverse complement strand
TGCAATTGATCTTCTAATGATATCTCACACCATTAGAACATTCAATCTCATTAAATCTTCCTCAAACTCCTTTTATATGTGTGACCTTATGGGTTTCTAGAACAACTTGGTAGTACACAGGGCATTAGAGTTTTAGTCAATTTAGGACTCTGTAGATTCAATCTTATTGAATCAATATCAATTCACCAATTGGTATATTACTCACATAAAAGTTAATAAAGGCATCTGGCCATGTATCATGAGTGCCCAAGTGCTAGAAATAAGTGGTTTGACTTAACCATTTTGTACAATTATGGTGCAATAAGCTCCTTTCGCCATCTTTTGCCTTATCCAGTTTTGAGTATAGACTTGTGTTAGCTCATAACTTATCTAAGTATGTCTAATTATACCGTAGACATATTGTTATTATGATTTCACCTCTATTCTAAAAATGCCCTTTGTGAACCCCATTCACACATGGCATTTTACTTTGACTAAAGATTTCTGAATAAAGACAACTTATCAAAATTGTGACATAAACTCACTATTATAATATGGGATGGTGAATCTTTTATTATTTACTACCTTATATTCAAATATTTCATGCCATACCAAAGCACCTTGCTATGTATACTTCTTGTTCGAAGTAAAAGCTTTTGAGTCAAAGTATGTCACTCTATATTTAAGGTAAATAGTGATCTCAAGTCTAAGGATAATTACACCACTGATATAATGAGATACTTTCATTGACATAGATTATATATCCATGTGAGGATCTCATAATAGGTCTCTAATGTATATACTTCCTAAGTAAGCATCCACATGTTAACTCAAAGCATCTTTATGCTTACAACTTATGAGAACTACTGCTTGATCTCATTAAAAAGTATAACATGTGCTGATCTATCTACATTAATAATGTCCTATCTTGTTAGTACTATGATCAGGGATATTCAGGCATATCACATTTGCATGTAGTAAGAATCTCACATCATTAACACTTCATGATTTTCTCTACACTGTGATTTTATACCAAAAACTTCATAACATTATTTAAGATATTGCCAATAATTATTAATAATATAAAAGTTCAATGATATAAAGAGAAATTCCTTTTATATTAATTCACAAGGTTTAAACACATGAATATAACCTTGTTAAATAAGCTCTAAGGCATACATCTAACAATCTCCCACTTACACTTGAGCTAATCACCCATATACTGAATGCCCATTGCTTTTACATATTGATCAAACTTCCCTTGTGATTGTGCCTTTATAAGAGGATTAGCTATGTTTCAATCTATAAGAACCCTTTCAATTTTAACATCCAATCTAATGATCTTTTTGATAAGATGGTAGCATCAAAGTACATGTTTGAATTGTTAATGAGACTATGGTTCTCAAGCTTGTGTAATAGCCCCATTGTTATCCCAATACAAAGGTATTAGATCAACAGTGCTTGGAACCACTCTAAGTTTATAAATGAATTTCATAATCAAAATGGCTTCCTTAGCTGCATTGAAAGCTACTATATACTCGGCTTTAGTGGTAGAATCCATAGTTGTATCCAGTTTAGAACTTTTCTAAATAACTACTTCTTTACACATAATGTATACATATCCAAATTGAGATTTACATCTATCCCTATTAAATTAAAAGCTCACATTAATATGCTCACTAACCTATAGATCTCTTTCTCTATAAACAAAGAATAAATCCTTAGTCATTCTTAAGTACTTAAAGATATTCTTAATAGCTACCTAATATTCCTCTTTATTATTGGATTAGAATATGCTCATGGCACTCAGAGTCAAGACTATATTAGGTCTCATACATAACATAGCATATATAATAGATCCTATAATCGAAGGATATGGAATCGTGCTTATACACTTTCTCTCCTCTTATGTCTTGAGAGACATAGATTTAGGAAGGTGTTTCCCATGTAACATAGGAATAAAACCTTTTTTGGAGAGATCTATGCTAAACCTCTTTAGCATTTTATCTATGCACATAGACAGGAAATGACCAACTAACCTTCTGGATCTATCTCTATAGATCTTAATCCTTAAGATATTGGTTACTTCTCAAAGGTTTTTCATAAAGAACTATTTACTCAGCATTATTTTGACTGAATGAAGGATAGAGATATCATTTCCTAGTAGTAGTATGTCATTTACATACAACTCAAGAAAGACGATTGCACTCCCACTGACCTTCTTGTAAACATATGGTTTATCCACGTTTTGTACGAAACCAAACTCTTTGGTTATCTCATCAAACAGATGTTCTAGCTCCTAGAAACTCACTTCAATCCATAAATGGATCTTTAAAGCTTGTATACCTGATTGCCATTTATGGATGTAAAACCTTTAGGTTGTGTCATATACACTTCTTATGATAATTTTTTTGTTAAAGAAACCTATTTTACATATATTTGGCAAATCTCATAATTTTAATGAGTAGCTATAGAAAGAAGAATTTGAATGGATTTAAGCATTGCAATTAGAGAAAAGGTTTCATCAAAGTCAATTCCTTATCATAGTGGCCTTTCTTTACCAAACAAGCTTTATTGGTAATCACATTACCTTCCATGTCGGTCATCTTCTTGAAGACCCATTTACATCTAATTGGTTTTATCCCTTTAGGTGGATCAACTGAGGTTTATACCTACTTATCATACATAAAATCCATTTTGGATTTTATGGCATTAAGCCATGAGTGTAATTCTAAACTCTTTAGAACCTTCTCATACCTTATAGACTTATGGTCCTTTACTATGGTTACTTTCTTGTCCTGATCCACGAGAAATCCACATCCCTCTAGAATAATCCTACATATAGTAAATCATCTAAGAACTTGTGTTCCTATAAGTTCTTCTATTATCTCATCACTATCAGTAATTGAACTAGGATTAGTTGATTGATCTACTTCAATCGGTAGATCTTAAACTTTATTAAGTTCAACTTTACTCCCACTATCTTTTATGATACATGCTTTGAAACAAACATCATTTGTTCAAAAAGATGATAGAAGTAGTATCCCAAAGTTTCCTTTAGATACCCCACAAATAAGCATATGTCAAACTTAGCTTCAAACTTATGTGAGATTATTCTCTTCATATATGTAAGGCATCCATATACATTGATATGTGAAAGAATAAGTTTCTTGTTAACCATATCTTTTATCCCATAACATCACCTGACTTTGATGGAATTTTATTTAAAAGATAAATAATAGTTTCATGTGCATAACCCCATAATGATCTAGGCAACTTTACAAAGCTCATCATGGAATCTAACAGGGTTCAATTTCTCCTTTGAGATACACCATTATGCTATGGCATATATGGAGGAGTCCACTAAGATAATATACCATTATCTCTCAAATAAGTCTATAATTCATGACTTAAGTATTCTTTTCCTTGATCTCATTGAAGTGTTTTAATACTTCTATCAAGTTATTTCTTAACTTCATTTTTTAATTCTTTGAACTTTTCAAAGGCCTTAAAAAAATATACATCATCAAGTACACATACCCATATCTAGAGTAATCATCGATAAAGGTAATGAAGTAGAGAAACCCACCTCTTATATGTGTCATCATAGGTCTACATATGCCTATATGTTTAAGGTTTAAAAGCCCACTAGCATGTTCACCTTTTCCACTAAAAAGTGTCTTTGTTATTTTACTTAATAAATAGGACTTGTATATTTCAATTGATTCAGAATCAAATGGACCTAAGTCACTAGACTTGTGTAACTTAGACATGCACTTCTCATTTTTATGGCCTAAACAATAGTGTGACTTGAATGATGGTTTCAAGTAATCCACCTTTCGTCTCTTGGTATTAATATTATAGAGTTCTTTTTTATTATAAAGAACATAAATATCATTAACATTAAATCCTAAACAATATAAAACATTGTCTTTATAAACTAAGCAACCCTTACTCTTATTAATGTTAATATTAAAATCTTGTTTAGCAAGACAAGATAAAGAAATAATGTTCTTATTTAAGGAATAAACAAAATAACAATTATCAAGTTGCAATACAAGTCCCGAAGGCAAATACAAATGATATGTTCCTAGAGTTAATGCAATAACTCTTACTCCAATTGCTATGCATATGTTCATATCATCCTTACTTGTATTAATCTCAATAATATTAATATCTAAAGTTGTAGCATCACATGCTCCTTCTTCATTGGAGACATAAGGTAAGCTTTGCAATTCCTACTTTCGGGACTAGTCTTTTTTTTTTTTTTGCTTCCATGGGCTTTTAACTAATTAGAATAAAATTAATGTTCCTAATAAAAAAGTCTTAATCAAATTCAACATGGTTTTTTTTATTATAAAATTAACTCTTAATTCTAATATATCTTAAAATTATGGAATTGAAGCGTAAGACTTTTAACTATTAAAGTGTCATTTATTTTTTTTTCAAATGAAATAATGTCTTCAATATCACATAGCTTTTATTTAATAAGGTGATATTTGATGATCTAATCATTACATGCCCGTGCTCTTTCTAAAGTTTAGGAGAAATAAAGGCAATCATATTGCCATCTTTATGTGCTTTTGAAAAAGCTTCCAACTCCTAATTGGAATTTTCATTAACCAAAGGAGGTGGAATATATATGTCTAACACATATATATCTTTTCACTTCTAAGAAGTATTCTTATATTTTGAAGTCATTTAAATTAATATGGGCATAAATTAAAGTTGGAAGACATTATAGTAGTTATGTCCAATGTGAAAATGAAAACATGTTAGAGTATGATCATGTATATATATGGAACAATTTTAAGGTCTTTAAAATCATGCACTACTCCCATTATTTTATTACAAACCAAGAGCCCTCACTAATTAATCCAAGAAAGCCTTTTGGAAGATCTCTTAGTGGGTTAGTATCCATTTTGGTTAAGGTTAAAGCCTTGAGTATGCTCAATAAGCCCAATCGTTAACTAAATTGTAGTATCATATGCTAATCACATCATATACAGCTGTTGATCATTGGGTCATCAACACTTGATGCATATGTATCATCTAAATATTTCACCAGTCTTGCCTCATGATTTTTAGCCTTGATTATTCTCAACAAATCAATAATCATGCTGAAATGGACCTACTAATATGATTTAAACATATCTAATGTAACGTGGGCCTAAGTATGCTTAACAACCCAATAATGAAGAGAACTCTAGTTCAACTCATATTAGCAGAAGGCTTATAAGTCTTATATTATTGAGGGATTTCTTCTAACTAAGTCTTATCAGTGTTGTATACTTTGGTATGCTCATGCAAAAGGGATTTTGTATGCTTTAACTTGCACATGCATATTCAATCTCAATAAATTATACATATGTTATTTAATCACATTAAATGTATGATCTAGCTATAGACTTTTACTACATAGATTTACTTGAGTCAAAAGAAACTGATTTGGGCTAGATCCCAAGTAGTTGTACATGTATTACAAGCCTAATAAGAAATAAAACAACACTTCTATCTATTTCTTCTTAGTCTTTCTTGGCAGGCCTTCTTCTCTATTTTTGCTCCTTACATTTCTTCATCATAATCTAATCCTATGTAGTTTATTTACATATCATATAAATAATAAGATCTCACATTACATATGAGGCAATTAGATGAGAAGGCAAATACAATAAAGAGATAAGAGAAAAAGTTAGAACATGCAAGCCCAATTTAACCAAAGAAAAAATTCATACAATGTAGATTAATCTCATTAGTCTTGGTCTATAACTAGTCATCATGCCAAGCATACACCCTTAGCATGTATTTCTAATGCACATAGTTAACTTGCAATTCTTGGATCACATTTGATTGAATTTAGTTTATTTTGTAACTCTTGCAAAATTAACATGCCATGTATACTTAGATTTGTGAAATTTTAAATATGGCAGTTAATCTCATTAATCAAAATAATTAAATTAATTTCATATTTAAACATCCTTTCCAATTTAGAAACCATTTCTAAAAAGGAAAAATTTTCAATCTAATTGAAAATTGTTTTGGGATTCTCAAGTTACATATGCTTGAAAATGTTGATTTTTTCCAACTATTTGTCCAACCAATAATTAATTTATAAATTTAAATATTTAATTTTGTTAATTAATTAAAATTTACATCAATTCCAATAGTGAATTCCAATAAAATCTTGGAAATATTTAATTTAAAATTTTGAATTGCACTAATGTCAAAAATCCAATTTCTAGCATTTACCAAAAAAGAATTTTGCACTGTCTTATAAAATAATTGTTCCAAATGATTTTAGACCAATTTCAATAAGCACGAACATATAAAATTATATAGTGTGACCAATAAAATTAATCAACTCAAAATTAATTAGTTAATCACTATCGATAGTGAATATGGTATATGTTTATATGACTATTAAAAAACTATGAGTCAAATTCATATGCAATCTATTTTAGGCATTAAAAATATTCAAATTAACTTTACAATTATCCAATAATTATGACCAAATAGGTCTAAAATAGAAAGGAAGAAAAATCAAAATTTGACACAATTAATAAAATGTTAATTAGTTTTATAGGAACTATTAACAACCAAAATTATTTTAAAATAATTCTTTTAATTATCAAATAAAATCTAAATTTATTGATCAGCTCTATCATTACTTTTAAATCCCTAAAGAACTTATGAAAAATAATTTGGGGCTGTAAAATTGAAAGAAATCATTTGAAAAAATTTGCCATAATTTAGCAATTTTCTATAGTAAAACTAATTAAATAACTAATTGAACCAACCAATAACATTCTAGTCAACTAGCACAATAGATTTTCACAATTTTGGTTTATTCAACCATATAAAATCTCAAAAACTTACAATGCCAAAAAATTATTTTCATTCTATTTTAATCTATATCTAATCATTGCAAAATAAATAAAACCAAAAAATAATATAAAAAATGCAAACCAAAATTTTAAAGCTTGATTACGAGATATCGGTAAACTGCGATAGTTTTCAACTTTTCGATAAAACCTGCCTCTGGTACAATTGTTAGTTTCCATGGACTAATGCACAGTGGAAATAAAACTTCCATGGAACTCTAAAAAAGGTTGGAATATCAAAAAATTGAAAAATAACAAAAAATAAGATTAGAGGATGTCACATAATAAGAATTTATCGTAACTCTCTATGCGATTGCTATATACTGCTTTCCTTTTCTTTAGCTCTTTTCACCAGGTTGTCATAAAACCACATTGATCCTTAGTTGGAAGCACCTCTAAAATAATCTACATAAGAAGTTCTTAGAAGAGAGCAACTCAAAAATCTAGGAGCTAGTAAGATTTTCAAGTGGATGAAGGAAGAAGAAGAAATTTGTGTTTTCAATTATTCTATGTGGCAATTTCTACTACAAAAAATGTGCGTGTGGTGGTTTTAGCTATAAGGGCTATTTATACTTTAAATAAACCCATTTTAGGTTAGGTTTTGGCACTCAAAATCAGCCCTAAGTCTAATGATATTGGACCAACACATTGGGATATATTCAATCCCATGCGCTTAAGCTTTTTAATGGGCTTATGTGCAATTTACTTTGACCCCACTTTCATTAATCTAATGTGGCACTACTAGGCCCCATTTTAGATTAATAATTACTCTAATTTAAGGCCTTTTAAACATTTTAAAAGCCCAAAAAAATCAAAATCAAGAACAATTAAAATTTGTACTCAACAAAGCCTAAGTCTAAAAACCCTAATTTTTTGGACTTCTCATTTGCAAGTAGGCCCTAAGCCTATTTACTTGTTTCTTCTTCTTAATTAATCTTCTAGTGATATCTCACATCATTAGAATATTCAATTTCATTGAATCTTCCTCAAACTCCTTTTATGTGTGCGAGCTTATTGGTTTCTAGAACAGCTTGATAGAACACAATGAATTAGAGTCATAATCCAACTAAAACTCTATAGATTTAACCTTATTAAATCAATATCAATTCACCAATTGATATATCACTCATGTGCAAATCAAGAAAGGCATCTAGCCATGCATAATAACTACCCAAGTGTTAGAAATTCAAGTGGTTTGACAGAACCATTCCATATACAATTATGGTGTACTAAATACCTTTCAACATCTTTTATCCTATCCAATTTTAAGTATGTACTTGTGTCTAAGTATGTCTAATTAAGAACTGGACATATTGTTATGATAATTTGACCTTTATTCTAAAAGTGTCCTTTGTGAATCCCATTCGCACATGGCATGTTACTTTGGCTAAAGTTTCCTAAAAAAAGATTACTCATCAAAACTATGAGATAAAGTTCCTACTATAATCTAGGGTGGTGAATCCTTTATTAATTGTTACCCTATCTTCAAATATTTGATGACATACCCAAGCACCTTTCTATGTATACTTCTTATTTGAAGTAAAAGTTTTAGAGTCAATGTATGCTACTCTATATTTAAGATAGTTAGTGATCTCAAGTCTAAGGATACTTACACTATTGATATGATGAGATACATTCATTGTCATAGATTAAGTATCCATGTAAAGATCTCATGGTGGGTTTTCAACGTACTTACTTCCTAAGTAGGCATCCACATGTTAACTCTAAGCATCTCTATGCTTACAACTTGTGAGAACTACTGCATAATCCAATTAAGAAGTATAACATATGCTAATCTATATGTATTAACAATGTCCCATCTTGTTAATACCATAATCAAGGATATTAAGGTATATCATATTGGCATGCAATAAGAATCTCACGTCATGAAAACTTCATGATTTCCTTTGCACTCTGGTTTTATACTAGGGACTTTATAACATGGTTTAAGACATTTTAAATAATTATAAGTAATATAAAAGTACCATGATATAAAGAGAAATGCCTTTTATAATAATTCATAAGGTTTAAACATATGAATGTAACCTATTACATAAGCTTTAGGGCATATATTTAACAAAATAGAGCTTCATCAAAATAACTTAATGTTACCCCTTATGAGATATGGTGTAATAAGAAACTAATTCTATCACATCTAAAAGTATGTGGTTGCTCTACTTATGTCAAAATAATTATGTCAGTTAAGCTTCATGTTAAATTTTGTAAGTGCTTATTTATGGGATATCTAAAAGAGTTACTTGGATATTACTTCTACAATGCATTGGAACAAAAAGTGTTCATTTCAAAGCAAGCTATCTTCCTAGAGAAATAGTTTCTCTTAAAGGAAGATAATGGGAATAAAATCAAACTTGATGAAGTTCGTGATCTATAAATAAAAGCAAATCAATCGATTAAACTTTGGCCTATTGCCATAGTTGTCACACCCTGACTTCTGGTTTGATTTTCATGAGGATAGAATTAGAATTTGAAGAAATAGTGGTGAATAAAATGGGTATATGGATTGCATAGAGTTAACAGGTGTAAACTACAGAGCAAACAATGACTAAAGGATAAAATGGTAATTTCATGGAAAGGATAGGGGCAAAATGGGAAATTCACTATTCATGGTCAAAAAGAGAAGAGAGACACATGGGAGTAATAAGAAAGTGACATATGGCCTAGTAATGGTGAGGAAATGCACAAAAAATGATGTTCAGGAGTAGACTTTAGTGAATAGTGCCATTCAGACCATGAATAATGTCCCCGAGGCAAATGGAGCTAACCTAACCAAAAATTTGTATATATTATAAAATGCATTGTGATGAAATTTGAAAAGCATTTGAGGTCATGTTCGAGGTTAAAATTCAAAAATCAAAAATGAATTTTGCGATCTATGATAGATAGAAAATTGCTTAGAACTGAATGAAAAATTTAGAAACGTACTCAAAAAATTCTGAAAAGTGGCACACCCTTGTAGTAAAAAATTATGAGGAATCAAAAAATCATAGTGTTGAAATTTTTTAAAGATGTGAACTATAAGAAAAAATTAATGAAATAAATTCAGACCAAATGTGTAAATATGTAAGGAAAGTGACAAATAATTATGTAAAAAGCATTTTGAGCCCTTAGATCAAGGGGAGATATGGAGAAATCATGGCCATCCATGTCAAAAGGTAGAATTATGGACATAGAAATGAGTAAATGATTTTTTTTTTACTAATTACACATGGATTAATCTTGACCATCCATGTGTAAACGTTGACTTTTGATCCTAGCCATTAATTCCATCTATAAAAGCCCAAATAATAATAAATTATTCAATTTATTTTTAGCCAAAAATAGCCCATCTAACCCTTTCATGATTGACATTCATCCTCCCCTTTTCCCACCATTTTCACACTTTAATTTTATCAAATAATCACTTAATAATACATAAAAATGGTTAATCTTTTAGCTTAACATCATAGCCCCTCTAAACTGGTTGAAAAGAGTTAGATTTTAAAAGATAAAAAGAGATGGAAGATAGGTACTTTTGTGAGACCAAAGTGGATAAATTAATCTCCAACCAACTTTTATGACAATGTGTGAAGGGTAAGATATATTGATTGAAATTTATGACAAAGCTTGGTATGTAATAATACTTTTCATGATTTTATGTGAGGAAATCCATGATGGAATAGATGGAGGATGAGAAAGAATGGTGATGAGGTGAGCTTGAAGATGAGAAAAAAAAGCTTAAGTAGACTTAACCTTGAGAGGTATATGTATTCTAAACTATTGATTTATGCCTACTTATGGATTATGAAAATTATGTGTTCTTTATGTGGCATGAATAAATGTAATAAATAGATCAAAGTAATTTCTAGGTATATGTTGGGATGTTTAGAAGAGAAAGAATGCAAACAAAAGGAGAAGAAATTTTATAATGATATGAATATGCATTATTTATACAAATTTTCCTATATTATATATGTATTATGCAAGTTGTTGAATTAACTTGAATAGTTAGCAGTAATAGAAACTAATGCTATAAGACATCCTTGGGACTTAAGGAAACAATCTTAGAACATTTAAAATGATCAAAGTAAAATAGGTCGAATAAAAGATTAAGGTGACTAAAATTTGTGAGGTGATAATGAATAATTTTTCGTTAATTAAATAGATATGATATTAAATCATATAAATAGGTAGAGAAATTAACATAGACAAATGATGAAGTGGATAAATTATTTTGAATTTAGATTTTATGAGAATATATATATATATATATATATATA